>JAFFZH010011718.1:342-26327 GCA_018420115.1 Euura saliciscinereae
CTTGGTGGTTAACCCTCAAACCCCTCGGTTGGGGGTACGAAATTACCTCCAACTTGAGGGTTACCTCTGAAGTTGAGGTTTTGAACAAAAATAATTTCCGAGCGGTCACCCATCCAAGTACTGACGGCGCGGAATGTTGCTTAACTTCGTCGATCGTCAGATGTCTGGTAACCTCCCGGCTCCAATCTAGCATTCTTACAGTATATGGAAATTTCTTGAGTCATATAGTTTAACCATGTGGTTTGGAGATTGTTCTTTACGTTTAGAGTATACCGTCAACCGTTGAGGGTATACCCTCGACTACAGTTGGGTGTAACCCTCAAATTTTGGGGTTACCGTCAAAGTTGAGGGTATACCCTCGACTACAGTTGAGTATAACCCTCAAATTTTGGGGTTATGTCAAAGTTGGGGGTAAACCCTTGACTACAGTTGGGTGTAACCCTCAAATTTTGGGGTTACCGTCAAAGTTAGGGGTAAACCATTGACTACAGTTCGGTGTAACCCTCAAATTTTTGGGTTACCGTCACACTTGGGGGTAAACCCTTGACTACTGTTGGGTGTAACCCTCAAATTATGGGGTTACCCTCAAAGTTGAGGGTAAACACTCAAAGTTGAGGCTGAACCCTCAAATCCTGTTGGGCATGACCATCAACTCAGAGGATTACCCTCAAAGTTGAGGGTGAACACTCAAACTTGAGGCTGAACCCTCAAATCCTGTTAGGCGTAACCATCAACTCAGAGGGTTACTCTCAAAGTTGAGGGTAAACACTCAAAGTTGAGGCTGAACCCTCAAATCCTGTTGGGCATGACCATCAACTCAGAGGATTACCCTCAAAGTTGAGGGTGAACACTAAAACTTGAGGCTGAACCCTCAAATCCTGTCAGGCGTAACCATCAACTCAGAGGGTTACTCTCAAAGTTGAGGGTAAACACTCAAAGTTGAGGCTGAACCCTCGAATCCTGTTGGGCGTAGCCATCAACTCAGAGGGTTACCCTCAAAGTTGAGGGTTACCCTCAAAGTTGAGGGTGAACACTCAAAGTTGAGGCTGAACCCTCGAATCTTGTTGGGCGTAACCATCAACTCAGAGGGTTACCCTCAAAGTTGAGGGTAAACCCGGAAACGTTGAAGGTTAACCCCAAAAGGTTGAGGATTTACCCCGAAATTTTGAAGGTTTACCCTGAATATCGAAGGTTTATCCTCAATTTTGGGGATTTACCCTCAAATTTGAGAGTAAACCCTCAAAATTGGGTGTTTTTTTCCGTAAGGGTTAAGGGCGAGTTTTTTGGTAATATTTAGTAATTTTGTTAATGACGAAAAGCGTTCAAAAAATTGAAAGTCCTTTGTTATATTAAGAAATACCACTTTCGTTGATTTGGTCTCAGGGATGTCCGCGGTTGAGGTAGTTTCCTCCTGCGGCCGGTGTTCGGGCCCAAGGGATAGCCAGGTAGGCCCATTCCACCAGACATCAGCTGCTTCCAAGAGTTGAGGGTCGATGCCCCGGGAAATTGTGTCCGCGGGGTTGTCCTGTGATCGTACGTGTCCCCACGTGGCGTGGCTGGTTTTTTCTTGAATTTCGGCCACTCGGTTAGCGAAAAATGTTTTCCACTGGCAGGCTTCGCCCTTCATCCACGCGAGTGTGATTGTGGAGTCACTCCAATAAATTACTTCGTTGATGGACATTGTCAAAGCGCTAGTTGCCTTTCCACTCAACCTGGCCAGTAGGAGTGCGCCGCATAATTCCAGCCGTGGTATGAATACATTCTTAATTGGTGCGACTTTAGATTTTGCACACAATAATTGAGTACTCCAGGTTCCGCAGGCCGCCAATGACCTAATGTATAGGCAGGCTCCGTAGGCTTCTTCGGAGGCGGCACAGAATCCATTTGTACGGGAGCCGGCATTAGGCCCTCCTTCACCGCGCTGTGAACACCATGAGACCTATTTTTTATGACTTAGAATCCATGAGCGAACATGAAGTCGATGAGTTGCCAGACAAAATTAGCTCATGGCTATACTTAATTAAAATTAATTTCGATTTTTTTTTTTCACTTTTTTCCGGCCTGTGAACGCAAGGAAACCAATACAGATCGATAGTACGAAGCATGGAGAATATGCAATCGATAAGTTGCCTAGCCTTTTTTCCCAACAATAGGCAGTTGCCAGGTATAGACAGTTAATTTGAAAATAGGTACTCCCAAGTCGCTGTGAACAAGTTGAAACTTATATGAAAATGAAGAGAATTTTATTACGGTCACGTTAATTGATATGCAGTTGCCTGGCCAAAATGGCTCATGGCTATGGGTTGCCTCGATTTGAAACCGTGCGCGAGAGAGACGCGTAGCGCGTACCGCTCAGTGCAGCTGCTCGGGTCGCGTACCCAACAAAACTAATATACTTTCCTTAAAAAAAAAAAGTAATGATATTTGCGAGTCGAAAACTTATCACTCAACATCCACAGACCACCCCACGCGACCCCCCACTCGCGGTTTTCTTCGACTATTTTTGTCACGAAAAAATCTCTATTGCCTGGTCTAATGGGACAGATTCATCCCAGCTGATCTTTACGAGCCACAGGCGTTGTAGGATTATCTTGGCTCTAATCGTTGTGGGGCCAATCAATCCTAACGGATCGAAGATTTGCGAGATCGTTGACAAAATTATCCTCTTCGTCACCCTCTGAGGAGTGTCTGGAGTCCGCACGCGATATTGCAACTCAGCTCGTTGCGGATCCCACAGTAAACCCAATGTTTTTACTTCTTCGCCAATGTTGCGGACTGCTGCCGCGTTGTCCCTAGGTACACCATCCAGTAGAGTTGGATCACTAGCGGTCCATTTTCGCAGTCGAAATCCCGCTTGCTCCAGAATTGTCGAGACCTCCGTTTGGATTCGGGCTGTTTGCTCCACCGTGACGGCTCCAGAGAGTAAGTCGTCCACATAGAAGTCGTCCTTGATGACTCGACTGGCGATGGGAAATCGATCGGAATTGTCATCCGCTAACTGGTGCAGACAACGGATGGCGAGGAATGGTGAACAGGCGAGGCCATACGTTACGGTGTTCAGGCGAAAGGTGCGGACAGGCTCATCCAGGGAACGTCTCCACAGGATGCGTTGTAAGTCTCGATGCTCGTCTATTACCTCGATCTGGCGATACATTTTCTCTATATCATCCGTCATTACATATGTGTGTTGGCGGAATCGCAACACAATTGAAAATAGGTCCTGCTGAATTGTCGGTCCAACTGACAATATTTCGTTTAGAGAAATGTTGGACGAGGTTTTGCAGGAGCCGTCGAATACCACCCGAAGCTTTGTCGTTTCGCTTTCTTCTTTGACTACGGCGTGGTGTGGTATATAATATACTGCCTGTGGTTCAGGCTGGGTGTCCTTGACTTCAGTCATGTGATTCAATTCTTCGTATTCGTCCATGAACTTCGTATATTGAATTTTGAATTCAGGTTGTTTTCGGAACTTCCGTTCCATCGCGTATAATCGTTTCAAAGCTACGTCCCTTGAGTAACCTAATTGCTTTGGATCGTCGCATAAGGGTAACTCTAAGATGAATCGTCCATCATCCACGTGCCCGTGCTTTCGGACGAAGTGATCCTCGCAGGCTTGCTCTTGTCGAGTAAATCGAGGTTTCTCAGTGCATTCCTCCAGTTACCAAAATTCTCCCAACTTACTATGGATCTGTTGTTCACACATGGTTAGTCCACAGAAGCCTTGGGGTCTGTGGCTACTCCTTGCAGGAACTGTGAGTTGTCCAGCGATTACCGATCCTAGCTGTGTATTCTGCAGCGTCAGTTGACCGCCGGCTATCTTGTATCGTCCGATGCCTAGAAGATCCCAAAAGACGCCGGCTCCTATGAGGAGGTCAATTTTCCCAGGACGGTCAAAGGTTGGATCTGCTAACGTAAGATGTTCCGGTATACCTATATATATCGGATGTAGTCAGGCGAGTAGCTGGATAATTTCCCACGATGACATCGATGACGAGGAACGGTAGTGTTGTTTTGTAGTCGTTGAATCTCGACCTGATAGTCATATTCATTCGATGACGTATGTTGGTGAGCGTGTTATTGACACCGTTGATCGGCATCGTGATTCCGTCTTTATCGTGAACCAGAATGAGAGCCATCGAGAGTAGTACCTGCGACCTTTCAGATTGGCTAGTTCCGCTGCATTGCGTAAGCGTGACGGGAGGATTTGACGGCTGAGAGGTATCGGCCGTAACACTGTCACCGGCGCTTACCGCGGCGTAATTCACCTGCTCGGTGTTTGAAGCACTAGAGCTAGGTACGTAGTTATTTGATGCACTGTGTCCTTTATTTTCGTGCAACATCGAACTGTGAAATTGATTGCACTTTCGGCACCGACCGAACGTGCACCTGCCAGCGTGCATTCGCAAACAGTTCATACAAAGTTTGTGTTTTTTCACTTCATTGACGCGCGACGGTATTGACAGATTACGAAACAGTGGGCACTTATACACTTGATGAGAGTCCTTGCACACGGGACATGATGGAGAGTCCGTTGTCACACCCGTGAAGCCTTGCGTTGCTCCCTTCGATTGCCGCGGACTTGTTGCGGTGTTGGGCTTGGAAGGCGGCTTGCCGGCCATACCAGCACCCACGATGATGCAACAATCTTCCAAGAACGCTAGTAATTCGGCGACAGTCGGCTTTGGCTTGTCTTTGGCGAAAGTGTTCCATTCACGTTTCGTCCATACATCCATTTTTCTAGCCATCATGTGTGTGACTATCGTGTCCCACGTATTTGCTTCGAGGACCTCTAGCGACCTTGTATATTTTTGCAAGTTTTCAAGCATCTGTCGGAGTCCTGGGCCTGAATCTTTCTGCATCATTGGAATATCACAGAGAGCTTGCAGTTGAGTCTCGATCAATAATTTTTTATTATCGAAGCGTTGCATTAACAGCTCCCAAGCCACTTTGTAATGCTCGTCGGAGGACACTAATGATTGTGTCACTCCCGCAGCGCTATCCGTAAGTGAGGAGCGCAGATAATAAAACTTTTGGATACCTGATAGAGACGAGTTCTCGTGTATCATTGTCTTAAACGCGTCGTGGAAATTTAGCCATTGATCGTAGTTATCGTTAAACGTTGGTAGATTCATCGTTGGCAATTTTATTATTCCATTTTCATTCGACGTGGCGACGTTCACTGAAGATCCTGGCCGCCGACGTTCGATTAGAGTGTTTGCGGATCCTACCGCAGCATGAAATCTCTGCTCAAAGATTGAGCCTTCTTGTACCTACTCAGCACTTCCGTCTAAGTCCATTATTTGACGTTGCAGGTCGTCGAACACCGCTAGTTGGGGTTCAAAATGTTTGAGGCGTGATCTGAGAACACTGCGATCATCCGTGTCGGGTCTGAAAGCCTTAACGTAGGTTTCAAAATTCGTCAATTTCGTCTTGACATACCCCCGTGATTTCTTCAATGCCGCAAGCTCAGCCATGATTCTGCGTATTCACGTCGGTGCAAGTAGTCCGATGTGTTAATTTGACGTAGTTCGTCTTCGCTTAGGTGATAGCACTCGTTGTACTACACTGAATTGTCTAATAATGTTTTTTAATTACGATTAGCGCTAGATCACTGAGCACTATTGTCAATAGTTCACTAGACACGATTGTCAATAGATCACTAAGCACGATTGTCTATAGTTCACTAGGCACAATTATTCACTGGATCACAACGTTGAGATCCGGCTCGAACGACGAAATGTTCATACTCTGGGATAAGTGTCCCAGCGGCGTATTATTTTCTCATCGTGTGTAATAACTTGGATTTTAAAAACAAACAATTATTTATTCAAAAAATACAAGTTACATATACGGCCATCGTCCTTAGTAAGACTAGGTGGAACTTTGTGTGATTATTTTAGAGTAACCGAATATAAGTGTTGGTTAACTCCTTTATTATTTAACGTACAACAAACTCAAGTAGGTCTGAGGGAATTGCGACGAAGGAGTCGGGAGTAGAAGTGCACTCGACGACGATTCCTTGGCGACTGATTTTACTAACTTGTTTTCTAACTTATCGTACATAGAAAAAAGGGAGAAGTGGACTAGCCTGCATATACTGAAAGAGGAAGGTAAGCCCAGGAATACACGAAAGAAACAATGCAAACCGCCTTCCAGTCCCTTTTGACCGCCCATTCCGGGAATAGCTGCATCCTCACATTTGGCGACCAACTGCATGTCATAAACGCGTGAAAACCCACGCTGGAATTCGGCGAGCACCCTTCGACCGGTATAAAATTGCTGAAAAGCGTTGCTATTGTCTAAGGGTGCATCGTCTCCAAAACTCGGGCATTGTATTGGCAGATGTGGTGCGATTGCCTTTACCGGACGGCGGAGTCAGAATTGACCTGGCCTGGGTCTTTCCTCCCAGGCAGATGTGTGGAAATACCCTCAATGCAGCCTAGGCGATTCTTAGTAAATTAATTTTAGAACTATTCAAAGACTTAAATATTGATATTCGGACCGCAGGACCGAACAAATGTTGCTGCTTGAAAATACTTGGGCCATCACAGAAGACTGGTGCCGCAAGAATGAATAAATAAACCTAACATATAAAAGAGTGACCAGCTGTTTCATTTCGGTATATTAATCATTCCGACTGCAGCAAATGATCTCGATATACATTGGAGAAGATTGTTGAGGTTGCATGGCGCGGTCGTGAATCCGAAAAGAAGTCAAATAACGACAGCGTGGTCAATCGCGCAATGTTGGCGCATGGTGTTGTAGGAAGTCGACGATCCTGTTCCATTCTTCGTTGCCGGGTCAGTAAAGAGATTTTCCAGGTTGGCTCGGGTTCCGTCACTGGCAAGAAATCCTGGAATCAACGAAATCTCATATAACCGACGTGAATAGTTCCGCGAACCTAACGACAGGTGCTCGAGAAGAGACGAGCAATTTTCGGAAAGTTTGAATCGACAATTCGGTCTTCTGCGAGTGGAAAGGTTCACTTTCCAACGATCAAACATGGGCAAGAATCGTCCCGTGGTTTACTGACCATTTGCGTCTAGGATTCCTAACGCCGTCCGGGTCCATTGCATGTGCCGGGCGGTGGGCATTTGTGGCCGGGGCCACCAGGGCTTTGTCCCTCGTCTACAGGGCCGGCCGCAGTTGCAACAACGCAGAGCTGGACGATGAGCAGAGCGGCGAAGATCAAGCAGGTGACTGGTTTCATGGTGATCGAAGTTGATGCTACTTTGCGACAACTAGTTCTGTCGCTAACACGTCCTCGAAATTCCCTATTTATACCGAAATCGTTATCAGATTGCCGCTTCCACGCGTGTACACAGGTGCAAACGGGGCTGAATTTTGACAACAAAAATAAACACGTCCCCGAAATTCCCTATTTATACCGAAATCCTTATCAGATTGCCGCTTCCACGCGTGTACGCAGGTGCAAACGGGGCTCAATTTTGACTACGCAAATAAAAATACGCTGAAGCGTAATGTGGACAGACCTCTCATCATGTGTGAATCGACGTAACATTCCGTTGGTAATGCAAATACATAGTTGGAATAAATGACTCGTGTTCCAAAAATACGAACTGCTTCAAAGAACCATTGGTGAAGGCGTGCCAGACGAGTCACTGAAGAAATTAGGCGATTTCCTCTTTCGATGAACGTTAAGTAATCGATGATGTGGAAGAATATTTCGACGGCCACGTGAAAAACCGGCTATCTCGGAACTTGTTTGAAAAACCAGCTATCTCGGGAATCGCTTGAAGAAGCGGCTGTCTCGGGCCTGATAACGCCTGAGATAGCCGGTTATTCAAGGAAAATCTGAGATAGCCGGTTTTTCCACGTGGCCGTCGATTTGATGCCAAAATCTTTGATTGCAAGCGTTGAGAATCACCCACCCTTAGATGCGAGGCAAGCAATATCTTTGGCCCAATTATGGAAAGAACATCAATTCATTGACCCTCAAATCCTGAAATATACCTCAGCATCGTTCATCTCTTCTGTCGCTTGATGAGCTGCAGCTCACGTATAGCCATATCCACTACGCGCAATAGCTGCAAATGGTACAAAAAGTACGTGGCATTCAAATTTTCGAAAGAATCAAATCAGAAACAATAAACGGATCATATTTCAACTCCCAATGAGGCCATATTTTCCGTATTCGTCACCTGATCAAATCAATTAGGACAATGTTTAAATTGGATGGGAGGCAACTTCACAAGACTGGAACTACATATTCCAGGATTTCAAGGTCAACGATTTAATATTCTTCCCATAGTTGGGACAAAAATATTGCGTGCCTCACATCTAATGTGGGTTATTCTCAACGCTTGCAATCGAAGATTTTGGCATCAAATATTCTTCCACATATCATCGATTATTAAACATATATATATATCGAAAGAGGAGCTCGTTTAATTTTGTCAGTGTTTTACTCGTCTGGCACGCCTTCACCAATGGTTGTTTAACGCAGTTCGTATTTTTCGAAGACTTGTTTATTTATTCAAACTATTTTCAATCGAAACGGAATGTTATGTCGATTCACACATGATGTGAGATCTGTCCACATTACGCTTCAGCGCCTTGATCTGCCCCCCGCGACTGGAAGTCGACCGAGCCGTATTTTTATTTTCGTTGCCAAAATTCAGCCCCGTTTGCACCTGTGTACACGCGTCGAAGCGGCAATCTGATAAGGATTTCGGTATCAATAGGGAATTTAGGGGACGTGTTAGCCACAGAACTGGTTGTCGCAAAGTACCATCAACTTCGATCACCATGAAACCAGTCACCTGCTTGATCTTCGCCGCTCTGCTCATCGTCCAGCTCTACGCTGTTGCAACTGCGATCGACGGTATCGGCTCGGGACAAAGCTCTGGTGGCATCGGCCACCGCGGTAAAAACGGAACTGGCGGCTCTGGCAAGAGCGGTGAATGCAAACCGCCCGGCCCCGGCGACTGCGGTAAAAACGGAACTGGCGGCTCTGGCAAGGGCGGTTAATGCAAACCGCCCGGCTCCGGCAACTGCGATAAAAACGGAACTGGCGGCTCTGGCAAGGGCGGTAAATGCAAACCGCCCGGCTCCGGCAATCGACCCGAAGGGCGTTAGGAATCCTAGAGGCAAATGGTCAGTACCACTAAACGATTTTCGCCCATGTTTGATCGTTGGAAAGTGAACCTTTACAATCGCAGAAGACCGAATTATCGATTCAAACTTTCCGAAAATTGCTCGTCTCTTTTCGAGCACCTGTCGTTCGTTCCGCGGCGCTATTCACGTCGGTTACATGCGATTTCGATAATTTCAGGATTTCTGGCCAGTGACGGAACCCAAGGCAACCTGAAAAATCTCTTTACTGACCCGGCAACGAAGAATGGAACAGGATCGTCGACTTGCTACAACACTATGCGTCAACATTGCGCGATTGACAACGCTGTCGTTATTTGACTTCTTTTCGGATTCACGACCGCGCCATGCAACTTCAACAATCTTCTCCAATGTATTTCGAGATCATGTGCTGCAGCCGGAATGATTGCAAATAAAACAGCTAGTCACTCTCTTATATTTGACGTTTATTCATTCATTCTTGCGGCACCAGTCTTCTGGAATGACCCGAGAATTTCAAACAGCAACATTCTTTTCCTCAAGTATGAATGTTTCCACAGTAAGTTTTGTAAAGAGTCTGTGGCAAGCGATGGAATCATGATGAATGGGTTAGATTCAGTACCCAAACTATTTTGGTGTACAATTACAGCGCCTGCAGATCCCTACTGCAAGTTTCGAATACGAATTTGGTCTGGTCTGGTCGGAAATTTTCCAAGCCTTAGAGGAAGTTCGTATCCGTTGTAATGCGAGATTATTCGAAACAGGCTCACAATACTTTCCAATCTGTAAGCTCAAGAGCATGCTCCAGTCAGCCGTTTCCGTATTTGAAAAATAATGAAGCCTAATATGAACGGGGGGGTGTTTAATGGGTTCCTTAGACGATTTGTATTAAATTGTCAGCTGCATGAACGTGTATCTCACCAAAATCGAGTAAAATAGGGCTTTTTTGTGTCGCGAAGCGTGGGACCGTCACTTGTTTTCACTGATATCACCGACTACGCATCAAAAGCGTGGAAACGAATTAGCGAGCGCCCTCATAAATATAATTCCACTCACATACACATCGACAGTGACAGATTTTACTGAGCATCTCTTACACGGCTACAAAATCGTCAGGCGATAGATACGGAGCTCGTTTTGCAAAAACCGTCACTCTTGGGTTTGAACACCTGGTCCAATTGAAGTCACGTTTCTTCAAGTCATTTCAGCATATTCCATTCCAACCCAGTTCTGTTCAAATATTTGTCCAGGTCCTTGGTTGAGACAGTCAGACGCGTAGGTTGTGTTTAACATGGCGCAACACTGGATTATACTAATTGAAAAATATATATTGTGAAGTCATAGCTTTTGATCTTGATATTCCATTTTCATGAAGTATCAAGTCGCCCCACAACACTCGTAAAACGCAAGATTAAAATTCTCACGGAATCACCTCGAAAATCATCAAAATATTTCCGTGGTAGGGTTTCTTTTTTATTGACAAGTAAGTATTCACTCTAATCAAGTGAATATCATCTAACCGTATTCAATATTCACTCGTGATAATATTCAAGTTACCGATTTCTTGTTCACAAGGTTCACAAGGTCATCGCTCTTCGGAAGGGATTCGTGATTAAATGGTAGAGTGACCAGTAAAATAGTCGCACTCGATTGTTTTTTCTGCTGTACCCAACACGCGTTTTTCATGTGGAAGAAACAACTCTCAACTTATACAGTAGGACTGATGTCAGTGAGAGTCATGACGACTTGTAAAGGTGAGTCGAACATGAGGTCAAAATTGGTAGCGGAGTTGGCCTTTGATTTGAGAATATTAGTCACGTACACACTCAGAATTCCATTTCAGGAGAACCTCTCTTCGACATATTACCAGGTGACAAGATGCTGACCATTACGAAGCGATCACGAGATGAGGTGATTCCTATTCATCGAAATACTTCGTAGTCTTTGGAAAGGAATCAGTTTATTTCAGTTGCAAAGTTTATTTCACGCTTGTGGAGATTCTGCGAACCAAACTTATGCTATATATGTGTCGGAAGTAAAATCTGGCATAGAAAATCGGCCACATTTGAAGGACGCTTTTCCCTCTAAAATTTCGGACTTGAAATCTTACACTGAATATGGAGTCGATGTATTAGAGAAGTGGGATGGCCCATTGGTTTTCTCTACAAGAATTCGCACAATCGAATCAGGTGAGATGCACAATCAATCTTGGGGATGCTAAAAAGAGACACAGACTGGAAGTGAAGTGTACTTTTCCAACAGCACCCGATGGGCTCGTCAAGACAACGTGGCAGCATCCTGGTCAGAGGTTATCTGATGTGCGATAAGCTTGACGTGGACACTGGTTCACCAGCCGGATATGTGACACTTGTCGAGTACAAGGTAAGTCGATCTATAGTCATTTGTTTCCTGGCAGATAACTTTTTCCTGAGCTTGTAAGGTTTTTCGTCTGTCTCTTTCCTTGTCCCTCGTGCGAATGCGAGTGTTTCTATCTCTCGAAGCTCCCTGCTCGCTCTCTCTGCTCTCTCTAGCTATTAAGTATTAGTATTTAAGAACTAAAAAAGTGTATTCTTGCCTGTGGTGCATACTGATTGTAAATGCACCACAGGATTTTCCAACATTGTCATGGAAAATCAATAAACTATCTATCTATCTATCTATTGCCTTTACCGGACGGCGGAGTCAGAATTGACCTGGCCTGGGTCTTTCCTCCCAGGCAGACGTGTGAAAATACCATCAATGCAGCCTAGGCGGTTCTTAGTGAATTAATATAAAACTATTCAAAGACTTAAATAATAATATTCGGACACGCAGGACCGAACAGTTGCAGTATAGCAAAGGTCACAGTGATCGTAAGAATTCGGGGAGGACTACCTACATTCAAATGTCGTTCTAAAATAAATGATTATGAGTTGTTTCATCTGTGTATCGCACACTAATATTCTGAGTCTCGATCGGACCGAACTATGCGCTGGAAATTTATTGCGCGATTCGAAATCCGATTACTATGAAGTTAGACGGTAATCGGACAAATATCAAGTGAGTTGACGCAGCATATAATTCTTATACATTCTACAATAATTGCTTCAATTTGAATGACTTATTGTTAGTCAGAGTAGGATTGTAGTCGGCTGGATTTATTAATATCATTGCTCTTTATTATCATTACTATTATTATTATTTTTATTTCATTACCTCTAGGTGATTATATATTAAGATACAGGACATCTACATAGTTTAATTATTATTATTATTATTCTTTCATTATGTACGATATAATTATCCTCAATTAACGTACGTATTATAATTCCAACGATTAGTAACCGATTCGATAATCATATTTAGTATACATAATAATTATATATTGCAGTCGCGTGCTTAAAAATATTATGAATTTTACACAAGTTTTTCTTTTCTCAATTTCAAAATGGTCAGTGTAATTAGGTTCTTGTTAATAAACGTTATTCATACAGTGTTGGATATTTCCTAGCTAACGATTCTCAATCTGATTTTTCAAAGCTCACTTTGAATCTAGATACTACGCCGATGGTCTTGTCGAAAATAAGGTATCCTTCTAAATCCCGGACGGCATCGAGTCTTGCTATTGTTGGAAGCAGTGTAACGGTGTTACTACGCGGAGACCGGGGTGGAAGTGGTCGCTCCCCTTTCCACCGGATGCTCTCGAGTAAACCAGGGTTCAGTTAAGGAAAGGAGAGTTAAGAGGAGTGTGAATAAAGTGTAAATAAATAATATTAAATATTCGCTTAACCGTACGCATTTAATATTCTTTTTATCACGCATGCATGAAAAAGTTTCTTGTTTCGCCGTGCGGAGCGTGTATATTCTGGCACTTTTCTGACGTTTACGTCGTCAATGGCAACGTAACACGCCGGACCTGCGCACTTCGTTTTGCGCAGATCCAGCGTGCACAACAAGATTCTTGTCGCGCACGGCGTGCAAACAAGAAACTTTTTCATGCATTTGTAATAAAAAACACTGTTCGATACGAGGGCAAAATGAGGCGTTTAGGCTCGTGCGATGTATTCAGCACTCACCTCCGTCTCGGCTCCGGCTTCGCTCGGCGCCTACGGCGCCTTGCTACGCCTCTGCCTCGACTACTTCATGCTGAAACATCGCACTCGGCCTAACAACGCCTCACATTTCGCCCTTGTATCGAAATGTACTATTAGAGTATCGATACACGACGGCCAATATTGATATTCGATACACGCCATTACACTTCGGTTTTCCACAGCCGCCTGAATTCTGTCTCTTTGAAAGATACAGAGCGTATTAAAGTGATATAATATATATTGTACTCTTAGTACTATAGTTATAAAGAAAGATGTATAAGTAAAACAAATATGTTGGAACTTGGAACCAAATTATTGGAATAAAAAATACACAGTGTGTAAATGATTTGAAAATGTTGAACCCCAATTATTATTTATGAAGAGTGTTCGGTCCCACATACAAAGAGCCCAAGCTAACGTATTAATAAGAACTTACTTTTAATTAGAATATTCTAAGTATACCTGAACGACGGGTACCTCAGGAGACGATCAGACAATAGCTGGTCCTAAGCGCGGTCATAAAACCCTCTATGCTATTGTATTAATATTTTTCCTATTTTGGGATACATTTGGCGACCAAATGTAGACTCATAAAGTCAAAATTGTTAATCCTTTTATAACCTTGTTATTAGAGTTTCTAGAATCTTTACTTCCATTGTTTGGGTCACGTCCAGCTGGACATCGCTTTTTGGGCATTTCCCTATATACTTTTTTCTAAGAAACTTCATGTACGACTGGGTCCAACCCCCAAATCCCTTCCTCAGAGAATCTTAACCAATTATCACAATTTCCCACTCCTTCTTGCACTCCTTTCTGAGCCTTCTAATCTGATTCCACAGGGTGCAAGAGTCAGTCTTCGTCAAGTATTCGCCTAGTAATACATTTTTCCGTGGGTGCACTTACACCCCGGAATACACGACGCGATTCATTGAATACACCTATATTCTCTTATAATAATTTCACCAAGTAATCGGACTTAGTGTTTCAAATTCGTTTTATATCGATATACAGTTATTAAGTCCACTTGCACTTAATAACGGTATACTCATACTGTAATGCTATCGGAACTTGAATAAATTACTTTGTTTGTTGAGATACTGATTCATTACTAATTCACACTGAGAAAATACAGGCGGTTCAGGATCACCTAATCCTGCCAACGCATCACACAAAGAGAAAGAGTATAATTTCAGTGATACTGGCATAATTTGGGAAAATTGCTATAATACTCATCGATATTGGTAGTATCGATACAATTCCAGCCAAATATTGGATGTATCGATACTTTAGTGTCCGATACGTATCGATACGCTGTATCGATACTTGGGAGCTGTATCGCCCATCCCTAGTCGATGGTACGTCGTTGCCCGTCTGGCCGGTGGTTATAACTGCGCTCGGGTGCGCTCTGGCTGTGAGAACCGGCGCGCCTATCGGCGGCCTGTGAATTAAGGTCCGGCTCTTCCGGCGGATAGCCGGCTGACTCTGGTGACGGGATGTAGGCCGTCGGTCGATAGGGTATCGATCGTTGGATCGATGTGTTCGTACGGTAATTACCATACGCTAATGACGGGTTATCGACCGTCGGCTGTACATCCCGTCACAGCAGCTTCATGATTCGGAATTCTCACTCGGATCAAACTTTCAAATCTGCTTACAGCACGATCCTGGGGATATTATCGGTTTGTACGAATGGCGAACGTTCAGAGTAGAATGGAACGTCGCGAAGAAGACCATTGGGGTATTCGAGGCTGGTGATTTGGAGCCGTTCTTGAGCGGAATGGTGCCTGAATGGCATGTCGTGTCGCATGTTTCAGTCAATAGTGACACTTCATCTTTCAATAGTGACACTTTTTCCATCTACATTTGCGGGTTCACCACGGACAACAAATAATAATATGACAAAAGGAAAAAAACAATTATATTCAATAATCTAAAGGTCGTGATTTATTGAAGATCAAAATCATGACCATGCATAGTGGGTGAAGAAGAAGGCGAGGGTCAGTAGGCGATCGACAGCATCCGTGTGTGCGGATCAGGTGAATATAGAGAAGAGAATATCATTCACAAATTTCACTGATAAATTGTTTCGAAATAATCGACGACCAGCCCGTTATTCCTTCATCAGGGAAGTTGAGAGAATCAAAAATAACGTTGGGTGCAGGAAATTCAGTTCCTGTCGCTTGTCAGAAATTATCTTATGCTGATAATATTATCGTCAGATACGTTTCACCAAGAAACACCGATATTGCTAACGTCCGTAAGTATCCCGATGATCGAACATGTATAAATATTTTTTATTGAATATAATATATACTATCAATAAAATATCGAATTCAAATCCTATTTTCGCTCTCATATCGAATTCGATTATTTCCAGTTTCAGAATTGCAGCAGCTTCTTTATCAACGAAACGGAAAAATTGTGGGTAGAAATGAGTTCATCTGCAACCGAGGTGGATGCATTTGCGATCGAGGGTACAAAGGGAGGGATTATGATCTTGGTGAGCACGCATGAGTAGTAAACCTGAAAAAATCGGACAGGAGGTTAACCATGTTGCATTTACATAATGGCTTCTACGGTTTTGATTGCAAAAAGAAGTGTGGATTCTGTTAGTATTCCGAAAACTGCGTCAAATCAACTAGATTTTGTGAAGCAGGGTGCCTGGGCGATAGAATAGCACCCTTCTGCAAGACAGGTACCTCTAACCAATACGTACTCACTTCTTCTCTTCGATTAAAAATGGTCAAATGAAATTCATATCAATTATCATATGAGGATGTCAACAAGATTTCACAAAGATACGTTCAAAAATTAATGAAGATCACACCCACCCTCGTTCATCAGATGACAAGTGATTCTACTTTCCGAATTTTCCGTACTTGATGTCAATTGTCAAAAAAAGACAATCGGCGTTGACGTATTGCGAGACGATTACTTTCATTTCCGCAGCAATAGGTGCAACGACTATCAACGACGTCGGGGATACGACTGCTACTTTACTCCAGAGTATCGAGATTGACGAAGACGAGGTCGTAGACCTCACGGTCCAAATCCAAGAGTTGCGTTGAAGGAAATGTCCGAATCAACCAACCGTCCAGATCGACGGATCCTAATGAAAAAGAGCCAATTTGCTGTGCAGGTTCTTTTTCATTTGGACCCATCGAATCATTTTCGAAAAAACTATAGTAAATCAGTGAAAAAATACTGTAATAATCATACCGTTTGAAACTTCCCGAAGGCTGAAGACGAATCATGGGTCAACTTCCCACAGCGAAAGTGAGAGACTCTCACCATATCCGGCTGAAAACCAATTACGTCACGTATTTGACCGGTATTAAAACTGTACGCACCGTCGTCTCTGTGGACACATCAGATAAGACCACACCGACATTCGGACCAAAGTATAATTTTTCAACGACTCCAGCGGGTGAGCCTCATTATCAACGAACTGTACAACCTTTACTGTACTTTGAGATGTGCTTTTTTCCTGAATATCTGTTATTTTCAGAGGAGTCGACATTGGTAGCGGTAGCGGATGAAAGAAGTTTGACCGTACAAACGAGGAATAAGGTAACTTCCAGCAATAACAATACATTTCCAGGTAGCACACTTTCGTCTCTTTAGTGAAACGATAGTGAATACCGAAAAGTCGACTATTATCAGACTAATAGTTGATCAAAGAGTTTTACTTGCGGATGCCTGTTGACCATATAACGACACGAAATATGTCCAATGATAGTCAACGTTAAGGTAACACCGATAATGTTTATATTTTATGATACACAATTGTTTCAGGAAAGCGAAATCGACTGCAGTGATCCCGATCACCGTTATTTGATACGTTGACCAACAACGTGACGTTCAGTGCCTCAGCTGCGTCGTTTCCATTCAACATAACTGATCTGACACCCTTTACGCAGTACGAGGTAAAAATCATCGATACGATAACACAGAGTACATTGCTAGACACGGAAATTCGCGCTTTGGAATCGGTCGAGAAAAACAGTCTCTGAAGGGCAAGATGAAAGTTGCTTTGTACCAACAGTGGGATTAGGCTAGCAGCCCAAGCTTCTTCACTTCACATCTCTTTGTCAACCGCAGGACCCTCAGCAATCCGAGACTTGAATGTGAGCTCGATATCCGATACCGAAGTCACTCTTCGGTGGAACCCTCCTTCGTAGAAGAACGGAATCATTAGGAACTATATTGTTTCGTTAAAGGTGAGCTCGGTCCTATCAATCAGAATGCTTCTCTACTGTAACACGCTTCTCTTTTCTGATTTTATGATGCACAGTAGAGCTACGACTTTGGCGCCTGTTCGAACTACGCGAACTACCCGGATCCGACGAATACGAAACTTCAAACCCGGATTACTCCCCAAGCTTGCAGTTACAATCGGCAGACTGTTGGGCCAAGGTTCGGAGAATACTACCGACGGTCGGCGATTTTGTTTCACGGAACGCTGGCCCAGCGCTGAAAATGATAACATCATGCCAGCATTGGCACGACTGTCAAATCCTGCATTGGCACGACTGTCGTACCAGCAGCAATCGAACGTTCCCTGGTACAAATTTTCGTCTACATTCCCGCCCAGGGATACTAGATGGCAAATATTTTTCACAAATTTCTATCTCAATTTTTTTTATTTTAACGTGGTTTTTCGGTATCTAAGTAATAATAATTGTAATTCCCATTCATTAGGATAAAAAAAAAGATTATCTGAGTGAGGTTCGAGCTCGAACTAATCCGCCCCTCGATCCAGTAATCCAACCCGGTTCACCCATCCTAGTACTGACCGCGCCCGGTGTTGCTTAACTTCGGTCATCTCTTGAAGTTCGGTCCCCATCTCGCTCTAAGTACCTGTTATTGTAGAGTTGCACATTTCCTGACATCATAACGTTTATGAATGATTCAGAACATACTGAATTTTTGAGAAATCATACGAAGTCCTTTTAGCTGCAATATCTTTTTGGCTTCAACATATACCGTAATAAGTTATCGCAGATAGACTTGTGTAGACTCATTGCACGTTCGATTCTCGGATTTGGTAGGCATGAAAGGTCCTTCTCGAGTCCAAATAACTTTGAAAGATTGTGGCTGTGAATGGTGGTCGAAAAACCCTACATTATCTTTAGTCGTGTATTTTAGTCCAATTACATCTGTTTTTGTTTTTCAGAGTTTTGGTTTGAGTTGCAGATTCTCGTAGATGACCGTCAATATTGTTGAAATATAATCAGCATAGTGGGGACACCTATGATTTATGACTTAAACTAAAATGCTTACCCAGAAGGCTGTGCGCTGCGTCGCGACTTCTAGTTAGTTCCTAAAAGGCCATGCCCGGTTACAAAACGCAACCACATGGCGTCTCTATGAATAAAATGTTAATCCGATAATATCTGTGCAATCATTATTAATACCTACCTTAAATCCAACAAATATTCGCACCCTTTTGAAGTTGTGAAAAATTGTCAAGTTTTTTGGAGTTTCAGATTTTCGTCATCTATCGTAGATATCTATGTAATTACTTAGAAAATAATCACAATTATCTGTGCTCAAATATTTTCTTATTTTTCAGTAGTCAATTTTATCAATGTTTCCACAAATTTTTATCTTTTGCGAATCAAAACAGCAAAAACTTCAGTCATCGCCTCTTTCGTTTACTTTGTTTTTGGAAAATACATTTGCTAGTTCGAAATTAGTTGGAGAAAGTGTAGAAATTTTGAATTGTCAATTTATTTTTGGCGTGATAGTTAACGGAAGATAGACGACGAAAATTGTAATTCCTAGCATTGCATTGTATAGTATTAATCACAATATGCACTATTGACTGATTATAGTTTTGATAAAACTTTGTCTTCAGGGAACATTACAGTACAGATGAATGTCAATAAAAAATGTATGATTATCTTTCCAATTCTTCCTGGCGATGAGGCAGGATGTTTCCAATTTCAAAGCGTTGCTGGGCGTGGAAGGCCATCTAAATAAAAATTAGCTGTTTTAGTTCGCGTTATACTGCTATATACTCAGTATCCACAAAACGAATATGCCATCGTATGGCCAAATGTCACCGTCGGCAATACAATTTTGGGAATGTTGGGCCGACGGTGTTGAATTGTAAGCGTCGGTAAAGCGAGCTTGGGTCGGACTATCCGGATAATCGGATATCATGATAGCCGAACTACCCGAATTACCCGAACTGTTCGAACCGTTCGGATGGTTCAAGTATCGTGCACCCGAACTACTCGGACTATCCGGTCAGTTAGGATAATTCGAAGGAATCACCTGCGATGTCGGGGAAGGCGGAGAAATAACTGTTTCGGATGAAAAAACCGAATATGGAGTATACTTAGAGATAAATAAGAACTTCCATTTTTCTCCGAAAATATATGACAGAAAGTTAGAAAAAAAGCTAATTCTCGGTTGTGGTTTATGGTAATACTGTTGAGTTTCGTTTTACTTTGAGTAGATGCCGGATTGTTATTTCATGAAAACCGTATTACATCAGGAAACTATTGATTCATTGGTTGGAATCCATAAGTCAAGAGTTTATATTTATACGCAAAAACGCGGCACATCGATGCGCTTAAGGTGGCTCGAGCACGAACACGTTCAGCAACAGAAAAAAATAATTTTTCAGTATATTGTACATAAAGTACTCATCTTCACGTACGCAAAATCTCAGACCAGGTCATCGACTAGATAAGAGAGATAAATATTGTTGAAATTCGACTTTTGAACACGGCGCTTATGGGAGGATCGCGCCGAAAGACTTGGGCCGGGTGATATCTCGATATTTACGCTAGAGATGATGTCGAAAAACTAGATAAATGTCGAATAGATCATAAGGATTGCAAATACCACAATAGAATATGGGGTTATCGACTTCTGTTATGAGATATTCAATGTCAATGTTTCGAAAACTTTGAAATTCAGAGAGGTTATGGGACCGCGCAGAAATTCGGCAGCTGGATAGAATCATGATGGCTGGGCGCATGCGCGAGAATTGAAGCTCCGGCCGTCTGTCACTAGAGAGAGCGAGACAGATAGTTACGATGTTGCCATACTTCTGTACGCAGTATCGTATCATGAAATTATTCTTATTTCACGGTCTTTATTTACCGGCATACAACTAATAACTTATGCACGAAATTATCAATAATTTGATCGCGAGTACCTGTATTATGGCAATCTTGCGTTTTCGAGGAAAAATAGAGGGCCTTGCATGCTTTAGCCCCCGCAAAACTCGGACCTTCGTGCTTGAGCCACCTTAATCACTCGGGGAGTCGAGCGAATTTGGTGCGAGTTCAAACTTGCAGTAAAATAAAAGTTCCGAAGGGTTCAATAAAGTTCTCTGGAGAGTTTTGTTTCTAACGAATCAACCCTTCGAAAACTACGAGTGTTTCTGCGGCTCACTACACTACTAAAAACTACTAAAACTACTTTCCGCGCGCACAAATGAACTCATGCAACACTGAATCCGTGTAAGCACAGTCCTCGGAAAGCAGTCTTCAGGACTAAAACAGAGTGTTGTTTATTCAGGAATGTGAAAATTTAATCATTTTTTCATTTTTATCACAATATTTCCTTTTATCTATATTCAACTAATCGATTGAGAAGTAACTTATGAAAATTTAGATTGGAACATGAATTTGATATGGAGAATAACATCACAGGATATTACGCATTATAATATACAGAAAAAAGAGATATACATAATATATATGTATACATAATATCAGTATGTACTAGACACAGGCTTCTTATTATGCTTCTCAAGCCTGAAGTTTGGTATGTTATGAATAGGTAGGTCAACTCCAGCTATTTACCTGAAGTCCCTTGCATGATAACAATCTCACTATTGACACCTATTGAATACTTCGTGCGAACATGCCCTTCGCATGTCCTCTGCAGCGCGAGCTTTACCACTCACGATCAGTGTTGCCGCGTCCAGACAATCTCATTACACCGTGGCCGTCACATGCATATCACCGGCCAAAGTATAACAGAAAGTATAGACGTAGTGTCTTCTGATTCTCTGGGAGAAGCATTTATTGAATTGAACACGGAACCATTTTTGGATTTCTTGAAAGTATTGTAATGCCGCGTTTGACGAGTTGGGTGTGGAAATACTGTCAACGATCCGAACTCGGTATTGAAGCCACGTGCAAGCTTTGCGACGAAGTTTTGCAAACAAAAGGTTCGACGACTTCGCTCATTAGGCATCTCCAAGTGATACATGGGTATACAACTGAGCAAGAAGATGATGACGATGACGACGAAGTTCCTCGAAAACGCAGCAGGTAAGCTCGTATTTCCGATCGATGTTTTGATGACGAAAAAGAGAAGTTGTTCAAATCAACCCGAAACTAAAAAGATAAGTGTTCTCTAAATTTGATATATCGTCTGCGCATGGGCAACCTCACTGCATTGTTGATGTGAAAAATAATATAATGTTATGAAAGAGTTCAGTATGTCATTTGTAACGTCCCTGATTATATCGTCGTTTGCCGGATAGCGATTTACTGCAGTTGACGATATCCAGGACGTGTACTCTTCGTATCGTAGAGATACGGCAGTGACCGACTTGGTCGGTTGGATTAGGTGTGAGGTAGGTGTGCGAGAGTTGGATGCTCGGACTTCCACGAGAAACGGCCGTCAACACGCATTGGCTAACAATGACCGCTCGCAGAGCCGAAGGAGTTGGTATTTCGAATACAAGGAGAAACAGCCGTTGATACGCAATGACCAACAAGGACCGCTCGATGTATCGAAGGAGGGTGGTCGTTCGAATCTCACGAGGAACAGTCGTTGATACGCAATGACCAACAAGGACCGCTCGCGAGATCGAGGGAGTGTAGAGGTTCGAATCTTACGAGAAACAGCCGTTGATACGCAATGACCAACAATGACCGCTCGAAAGATCGAGGGAGTGTAGAGGTTCGAATCCTACGAGAAACAGCCGTTGATACGCAATGACCAACAATGACCGCTCGCAAGATCGAGGGAGTGTAGAGGTTCGAATCTTACGAGAAACGGCCGTTGATACGCAATGACCAACAATGACCGCTCGCAAGACCGAGGGAGTGTGGATGTGGAATTCACGAGTAACGGCCGTTAACACGTATTGGCTAACAATGACCGCTCATGAACCCGATGGACTGTAGGTTTTGGGGTTTGGTTTTGAGGATTTGGGATGATTGATTGTTGCTGCCGCTTGTGTTCCGGAGAAATGATGAATCCGGTGTTTCGTAATTTTACAAAACTGTATTTTATTTTTATTCTCACACTCGAAATTTATATTCAAATGGTTTGACAATTTGTCGATACTAATTAATTTTACTCAGATCCTCTATCGGATTCCTGGTGGTATTATATGTTATCGAATCGCTATGATATCGATGAAATGCAATTTATGTGGATCCTTACTCGGTATCCGTATACCCAATGTTAATAAATTCTAATTGAATTTGATAATCTGATTTTTGTAAGCAAGTACGATTTGACTAGAAGTGTTCGCTTAGTGGGCGCGTGGCCGACTAGCTTTTTCAGCTGAGCGCGTCTCCGCTTATATAGCGACGACGCGTTGGTCCTCGGTATTCCATCCGCTTCTATAGATCCCGAGTCATTCCTTCTAGAAGGTTCTACTGCGTTCCGCGGGACAACAGGATATTCTATGACATTCTATGCCGATTATCTCTTGAATTAATAACATTATGACTTTATGTCATATGAAGTTTCTTTCACAAAATCGCGGGTCTACAATAGTTGATTAACATAATTAGGGAATTTACGATTCCTTAATTATTCTAGAATTTATATCGTACTTGCTTGCTTATTATATCTACGTTGTGTCATTCCGACAAAAGAAATGCAAAAGTTATTGAATTGGCTCGAAATTACAGTGTGTCAGTTGGCCTGTGCGCACTGTTGAAAATATTTAATACAAAATTATCTATAAGACGTTTTAGGCGTCGCACATTCATCATATGATATTTCTTAAATTTTGTCAAATATGTAACACATTACATAATATATCATATAGGCACGAATCATCAGATGTATCGTGTATCAAAAATCATATGGCCAACCATATAGTTTATCATGTAATTGGTTTCACATTATATCCGATTTAATGTCATGCTTATATGATCTATTTTGTGCTTTCTTGCATATTCTATCAAGTCCATGATAATATAAATCGTATAATGAACATGCAAAATTCTTTTGGAAAATTATGTGATTGATCACATCAACATTTTCAGTAGGTAGTAATCGTTCGTCCGACGATATCTCAAGAATGGATGATCGAGTTTTTATAGAAATAAGTACCTTTAGGTTTTTCGGTTTGTGATCACGAATCTTAATTTGGAATATGTTTGAATTTCGGAAGGCCAGATTCAAGATAGTGGTCCAGAAAGGAATATTGACAATTGTAATAATTGGAATATTGAACATTCAATTGTATTTTTTTTTTTTTAATTGCGTTTCTCGATCATTTCCACACTTCAAAGAATTTCACATAAATTATCAATAATACTCTTTGCAAAGAGGATATAACTTAGGAATTGAGTGACCTAATAATTATTAGGGCTACAGTAATTGAAATTAATCACTTTATTTCGACTCAACTTTCCGAATCTGGATTAATGATCTTTCTCCCACATTCGTCAATAGTTCACCGGAATCCAAATGGATGTTTGAAAATTTCAATTCATCATAATTCCTCTCAATTCAAAATAATTCACGATAATTTGTGTGAGCTACGATTTTAATTTGAATTGATTTTCGTTGATTCGGTTAATTATCAGTTATTTATTATTATTTATATCATTCCGCATCGATTCAATAATTTTTCAATACTTAGTTCGTTCTCATTAATTCAGGTGAATTCGAATTATTCAAATTCAACTACTTCTTCTACACTCGATTCTTCGAATTCGAAATAGATCGGAGGGAAAACGAGACTGTTCTTTCGCATCTTTTGATTTTAGAGAATTTATTTGTGAGTTCGAATCAAAGCCACGTCATGATTGAGGCTGTAACCAAATCCGTGATGAAAATATCGAAATATCATTACAGATAAAAAACTAGATAAGTAGAAAATAGTAATTCCAATGTGACAGGCCACATAACAGTTTCTTTTCTCACTCTATCATCCTCAAACTTATTTTGAATGATTACGCTTTTGCCAACAACTTTTTTCTGTCAAACATTTTGTGAAAATACTTCTTAAGATTTGAAAAAAATTCGTGGACCCATTTTTTCTTGTAATATTCACACTTTTAAAATTGTCCTAATTTTTCTCACAAACATTCACGTCGACAGCTTGAAGAGTATTTTTTCATCAACCACTCTCGTTCCCTTAGTCTGTGTGCCAGTTATACGATTGGATTACCCTTTGTTTTTCTCTCTTGTCGTATCGATTTGAAATGCATTTTGAATTATCTGATGTGACGTTGAATGATTCGATCTTAAATTCTCAAACTATCCAGGTACGCTGATGAACACGAGGATCACACCATGGATATCGAGGTCAACGAATCCATCCCAGTCCACCAGCCTTCGAAATCCCGTGTACGCACTGCAATGGAAGTTAAGACTACTGATGAATCGAACGATGCACCCTCGCATAATCTGCAGCCATCTACCCCGCGCCAAAATGATCAGCCACCTGCGGATAACGCTATGAGTGAGCCCGAAGTTCCGCCCAGAACCAGGCCTGCATCGAGGTCTGCTTATCGTGGACGCGTACGATCTGTGGCTGGCGGCGCTCGACCAGATCGTCCGTGTGATTGAGATCGAGCAGAGTTGATCACGCAAAGTTTAACAAAGTTGGTCGTGGGCGACATGATACAATTATTATTGTTCGTCGCCAGCAAATGCTTCCGCGATTTTATGGAGATCGTGGAGCCAAGTTACAAGGTTCCTTGCGTGCAAAATTTGAAAAATAGATTGCACTTACTATACGACCAAATGTCAACAAGAATTGCTGCACAGCTGTCTGCTGCAACATCTATGGCTTGGACCTCAGACTGCTGGTCATCACGAAGCCAGGATTCGTACATTACTGTCACGACGCACTTCCTCGATCCAAGTTGGACGCCGAAATTTTACCCTCTGGCTACGGAAGGACTGAACGAGAAGCATACAGCTGCCAATTTGACTGCCAAGCTCCACAGCATCATGACCGAGTGGAACGTGGTCGGGAAAGTGAGTACTGTCGTTACGGATAACGCTCCAAATGCAAAAATGCAGTCAGAGATTTAGACGATCTCCTAATTTACAACGGAGTTACCTGCGCAGCGCATACCCTCCAACTATGCATAACAAAAGCCTTCAAATCCGAAGCTTTAGCAGTAGTTTGTGAGAAAGCTTCGAGAGTTGTCGGTCACTTTCGCCATTCGAACATCGCTTCAACTGCGTTGGAAAAAAAAACAAGATCAACTTGGCACAGCCAAACTAAAATTGATGCAGAGCGTTACTACGAGATGGGACAGCACTTACGCCATGATTGATAGATTGCTGACAAATAGGAGTCATGTAATGAACGTTCTATCGGACCGGGCCGTGACAAGCACTGTTATGGCCGAACGCTTAGAGATTTCCGAACGGGAATGGTTAACGATGGAAAAATTGCGGGAAGTTTGGAAGCCATTGCAAGTAGCAAACACAGTTCTATGCAACGATTTACTCGCACCTACGTCAATGGTACGGCCTATCGTTTTCACCCTGCGTGACAATCATCTGCAAGCATCGGCTGAGGACGACCGTGTTATTGAAGCGATGAAGGCAACCTTGCGCAATGAACTAACCGTGAGA
>JAFFZH010011719.1:503-12021 GCA_018420115.1 Euura saliciscinereae
CGTAGAGCAAAAGTTAAAAACGGAATTTGAAGAGGAAATCCAAACCTTGAAATCGTTCATTTTAGAAATTCGAAAAAAAAATTCTCCCGTCCGGTACAGCATCTGAAAGTTGGAGTTCGGTTTACGAATTCGTCACTGGTTGCTTTAAACTGACATAACTTCGGTCTGGTCATCCGTAGACACAATGTCAAAAACGCATTTTGAAGCTGACATTTCAAGCTTCAAAATGCGTTTTGAAACGTCCGACTAGTCACATTTTTCGCGAAGTTATAGAACTTTGAAAAAAGGCAATATTTCGAGAAAAAAGGGGTGGCCCGTTAATTTTTGTCGGGAGTGTAGTACTTCTGTTATTAGATTGCATGGCAAGATTCGTCCGTTCAATCCGGTCCACCAAGGTATTCTTCTTATCGTCAGAATCCGACGATTTGACGTCATGATACTCGAGTGCTCCAAGAGCTGTTCCGCAACGTTAAAATTGAAGAAAACCTCCGCAGCATACTGCAGTGTACACATTTGCTGTGTAGAGCTAGAAGTAGGCGTGCGAAAATATAACCAAAACAATTGAACAATTGTTCATATCGACAAGTTCTGAGGTAATACACGTATTCGGTCATGAGACCGTGTAGGAAATGTGTACGGAGCACTATAATCGCCTTAAAGCGTATTCTGAGTTTCGTCTGCTCTAGACCGTCCACCGAGACATGCGTTTGTTATTCTTTAGGACTCGTCGAATATTTTCACACAAGACAGAGCATGATACGAACGTTGAACATCGTTTAGTATTATTCGATTTCAATTACAATATAGCACGATCAATCCCGTCTGGGTATGTACCAAATTTCAAATTTCAATGACTGTCGCATTCTCTTAGAAGTCATAGATCCAATTCACAATCAGTGGAGAATCATAAATTTCATTGTTTCGTATCCTATCATAAATAAGTCGTAACTAACGTCACATTATCATATGTCCAGCGGTAACAATAATTAAAATACGGGAATTCGTAATGAAAACTCTTGTTGACCGCTCCGTCAACCTAGCAGAACCTAACCTCACTTAATCTAGCAGCCGCACTAGTAGCCGACATGCAAATTATAAAAACGACCAATGTTCCCGAAGCCTGTGATTGATCTAACTGGCTCAGATTCATAACCTCATAACTTAATTATTCCATTAAACTGGCTCACATCTTGATTTTACTTATCACATGTAGCAATAATGAGCAGACCGAAATGTTTCGTTACTGATCGATTCTCTCGATCTATTACATTCAAAAATGGCGGCTCGTTTACATGACACAAGTGCCATCTAGCCGCGGATGTGGTGTATTCAGATATAATATATACCACTGCCGTAGAGGCGAAACAGCTCCCGTTCGGGTAGCCAGGTTATTTAATTATTATTTGATTAATTATTCGACTTTTCTTCACGGTGTATTGAGAACATACATATTATATTGAATTCTACATCTGAAAATACTTCGCGCCAGACTCATCAATCGGAAAATAAAAGAAACAGCCGAAAAAATCTACCGAATTCAATCTCGACAACGGCGCCACCTGGGGACTGCTACGTGTACTCTCTCTATACTCGTCTGCTCACTGCGTAGTCTAAACAGCCCGGTGACACTTCCCTATACCGCTAATGTTAGACAGTGATTCCCTTACTGTCGCCGACCGCTACGCGGCGCTGGGGGTAGTGTGCCCGGCCGGTGGGCGTGGTTACGTCGAAAAAATTCGAAAGCTGATTCAAAAGGTTGCGACATAACCTCGAACACCCACCGAATAACTTCACAAATGCTAATAAATAAAAGTTTGACTATTAATATACGAACACGTGGTTTATTTTTCATTCAATAGTTTGATCCAACGTGAATTGCAGCATTATTTTTAATTTTGATTTTTAAATTCATATTCACGTTGTTAATGATAATGGTGACAAATAGTATAAGGGGGATTCCACGTAAAATCGAACGGTCGATTTCCCTGACCCCTTTCGATCCAAAATTTTCGTATTGGAACTTTTTTCACACATCGTTCACGTTTTGAGCTATGTAGGCGCGAAAAGTAAAAAAATTGATTGAAAATCAATTTATTCGATGATTTTTCGTAATAGAATGAGGAGTCGAAAAACTCGGAAAAATCTGAAAAAAATCACAGTTCATCCTTTCAACATGCAGTTTCACTGTGCAACAGGCCAAAAAAATCTAAAGGGGTCAGGGAAAAAAATCTCGTTTTTTCGGTCGATTTGACGTGGAATCCCCCACAATTACTGTTTAAAAATGATGTATAAGCGTCCTAATACCTTCATTAAAAACAAATATTTAACGGAGAATGGATATTGGGTAGGGATCTGGTTCTTGAAATACGGGCTTCGAGATCTTTCACATTTTTCCGTCGTAACCACGCCCACCGACAGGGCACACTACTCCCAGCGCCGCGTAGCGGTTGGCGACAGTAAGGGAATCAGTCAAACTGGATAGTGTCACCGGGCTGAGTCTAAAATGGAGATCGCCCTTCTTCCCTAATTTTTCATACTCATAGCTATTTGCAAAGCCACGTGGCTGGGGAGGAGATGACGGAGACGAAATTCCTTGAGTGAAACGGACCTGTCAGATTTTTCAAATGCTAATATCTCATCTTCTCGTGCATCGATTCGACCGAAATAGGGCTTAAATGAAATCTTTTCGTGCCGCCAATGTAATATTAATTCTCATAAGACCCATAGATATCGCCAAATGGAAGAAAACTGAGATTCTGATTACCCCCACCACTGCGAATAGCTCCCGTTCGGGTAAATAGACTCGGTGAGTCTACGCGCGGCGTTTAAAATTTTTTTTTTTTTTTTACTGTACTTGGCGCGAGACTCTACCGAGTCTCTTGATAAGAATCGATTCATGGCGAAAAAGAATCGATTCAGTGGAAATCGATTCTTTCCAAAATGGATATTTAATCGATTAACCAGACGCCAGAAAGATCGATTCTTGAAAAATCGATGAAGAATCTCGCATTACTAGCTCGGTTTCGCCCCTTGCCACTCCATTCGCTCTGAAAACGGCCAAAACGTATAGATTAATTGAAATTACGAGATCGAAAAATGTAAGTGCTAGAGGTCATAAGTTTGGCGGATACGTCGTTCTTTCATTACAACTTTCGAGGAAAAATAAAAAACAACTTAAAGGCAAAATGTCGTGAGCACCATTTTTTTCACGATTTTTAATGATTTTTCCAAATAGTTGTGAAAACTCGTAAAACGCAAAGATAAATTGAAAGAACGAACATTTAAAAAACATTTGATAAAAAATATTGGTAGCTGAAAGCAGAAGGTCGTGAGCGCCATTATTATTTTTTTTATTTCTCACGATTTTTCCAAATAGCTGTAAAAACTCGTAAAACGCAAAGATAAATTGAAAGAACGACCATTAAAAAAAAAATCGATAAAAAATATTGGTAGCTAAAAGCAGAAGGTCGTGAGCGCCATTATTATTTTTTTTATTTCTCACGATTTTTTGAAATAGCTGTGAAAACTCGTAAAACGCAAAGATAAATTGGAAAAACGACCGTTTCGAAAATTTATGAAAAAACAATACTCAGATAAAAGCAGAAGGTCGTAAGCGTCATATTTTTTAATTTTTTATGATTCTTCCAAATAGTTGTAAAAACCCGTGGAACGCAAAGAAAAATCGAAATGGAAAACGTGCCGAAAAATTGGATGAAAAAAATTCGTAGCTAAAAGCAGAAGGTCGTGAGCGCCATTTGTATTATTTTCTTATTTTTCACGATTTTTTCAAATAGCTGTAAAAACTCGTGAAACGCAAAGATAAATTGAAAGAACGACCATTTAAAAAAAAATCGATAAAAAATATTGGTAGCTAAAAGCAGAAGGTCGTGAGCGCCATTATTATTTTTTTTATTTCTCACGATTTTTTAAAATAGCTGTAAAAACTCGTAAAACGCAAAGATAAATTGAAAAAACGACCGTTTCGAAAATTTATGAAATAAAAATACTAAGATAAAAGCAGAAGTATTAGGCGTCATTTTTTTTATTTTTTATGATTTTTCCAAATAGTTGTAAAAACCCGTGAAACGCAAAGAAAAATCGAAATGGAGAACGTTCCGAAAAATTTGATGAAAAAAATTCGTAGCTAAAAGCAGAAGGTGGTGAGCGCCATTTGTATTATTTTCTTATTTTTCACGATTTTTTCAAATAGCTGTAAAAACTCGTAGAATGCAAAGATAAATTGAAAGAACGAACATTTAAAAAACATTTGATAAAAAATATTGGTAGCTAAAAGCAGAAGGTCGTGAGCGCCATTATTATTTTTTTTATTTCTCACGATTTTTTCAAATAGCTGTAAAAACTCGTAAAACGCAAAGATAAATTGGAAAAATGACCGTTTCGAAAATTTATGAAAAAAAAATACTAAGATGAAAGCAGAAGGTCGTAAGCGTAATTTTTTTATTTTTTATGAGTTTTCCAAATATTTGTAAAAACTCGTGAAACGCGAAGAAAAATCGAAATCGACGTCGTTTGGAAAAATTCGATAAAAGAAATCGCAGTTAAAAGCAGAAGGCCGTATCCGCCCAACTTACGACCTTTTGCACTTACATCTTTCGATCTCGTAATTTCAATTGATCTATACGCTTCGAACGTTTTCAGAGCGATTGGCGTGAAAAAAAAAATTATACGACTTTATGCCAGTATAAAGAGCAAAACGTCGTATAACGGCGCTTACGTCCTTATGTCATTAGACACGCGACATACGTTACCAATGTTTTGTTCGTCGCCTACGTTAAGTTATCGACGTGGTAGGGGGTCTCTCTGCTGCGTATAAATACGACGGAGCGGACGAATTCTAATCAGAAACCTATTTCTAACGAAGTAAGTGATTACCTTCAACATGGACAAGATCGTCTGTCTTCTCGTCGCCTTATTGGTGTGCGTGGGTGTTGCCAGCGGTAAGTTACAGACCAATAGCACATGCTCGAACGTTCTATTTTCCAATACAATGAAACGTCGCTTATACTTATTCCAATCGGGTACGCTAGAAAATACGTACATATAAGTGAGAATAACGTAAAAAAAAACTAATTGAGAGTCAAGTGGTTCGATAGCTTCCACGTCAGCATTGCAATTATTCAGACACATCATTAACAGGTGAAAGAAACCTGTTCTGTAGATAAACGTAGAAATATTTTTGCATCAAGGAGTAAAATATTCTCGATACAACAAGGATACAATATTCAAACTGAGAATATTTGAATTATTGATTTCAATTCCAGCAGCCAAACTGGAACTCATGGACGTATATCGAAAGCAATCAATTTTTCAAATATTGTGTCTCGAAATATTTAACAACATACTCATTTCATTATGCCGACATTTTCGTATCACAGAAAGTAAAATTAAAAACCGTAAAATGGTACCGAAGTGGAAAATCGACCATTCATCGAACTCATGTATATCAAGATCAGCAATCAACTTTTGAATTGTTGTGTCACGAAATATCGCGTGTCTAATGACATAAGGACGTAAGCGCCATTATACGATGTTTTGCTGTTTATAATGGCATAAAGTCGTATAATTTTTTTTTTCACGGCAATCGCTCTGAAAACGTTCGAAACGTATAGATCAATCGGAATTACAAGATCGAAAAATGTAAGTGCAAAAGGTCGTAAGTTGTGCGGATACTACCTTCTGCTTTTAACTACCAATATTTTTTATCGATTTTTTTAAAATGGTCGTCCTTTCAATTTATCTTTGCGTTTTACGAGTTTTTACAGCTATTTAAAAAAATCGTGAGAAATAAAAAAATCAAAATGGCGCCCACGACCTTACTCCTGCTTTTAACTACCAATATTTTTTATCGAATTTTTTTAAATGGTCGTTCTTTCGATTTATCTCTGCGGTTTGCGAGTTTTTACAACTATTTGGAAAAATCATTAAAAATCATTAAAAAAAAATGGCGTTCACGACGTTTTGCCTTTACGTTGTTTTTTATTTTTCCTTAAAAATTGTAATGAAACAACGACGTATCCGCCAAACTTATGACCGTTCGCACTTACATTTTTCGATCTTGTAATTTCAATTGATCTACACGTTTTGGCCGTTTTCAGAGCGAATGGCGTGAAAATAGTGTATTTCAATACGAGTGCGAAAGGTTTGTTTTGGCATGAGTGGGAGGTTTGTCGCCCGAGCAAAGCGAGGGTAAGAATCCCACGAGTGGAAAAACAACTTTCGCACATGTATTGAACAAAATTTTATATCACAAACGCGGGTAAAGTCCGATTATACGCACGCTTCCGTGCGTAAAGGCGCACTTTACGCACGGAACGAAATGAAAAAAATTATACGACCTTTTGCCACCAAAATCGCGTTTTCGGCGCTTACGACCTTATGCCATTAGACACGCGATGTTTAACAGCACACTTAACATTTTGTAGCACGTATTTTCTGCAGGTGGTAAGATTCATTGAATCGTTAAAAATAAAAACTATGCGTACGTCGTCACGATATAGATAAAATGTGTTTTTTGAACGTTGTGCTCTTTGTTTGGAACCATTTTATTCTCTACATTTTATGCTACACGGAATGTTCAAACCATTTTCAACATGTCAGGTTCCACTCGATTCGTCAAGTATTGTCATGATATCCTGATTTTTGTTTCAGGATTAAGCCTAGCCGAGGCTGCCGTCGAGGTTACCAGAATCAGAAGTAAGTTAAAGATATGTACAGAGATTTTCGATAATGACAGATATTCACTTGTTGTTCGAATTTAGCTCAAGCGAGTCGAGCACCGCGGAATGACGACTTAATCACAGTCCTCTTTGCTTAAATTTCAGATCAACTGACAGATGTCCAAGACCAACTGCAGGCACTTGCGCGTAATGTTACACAGATGGCCAAGGGTAATTTCAAAACAATGTCACCCAATGAAGATATTCAAGTGATAGCTACCAAGACATGCGTCAAACATTGACAAAGTACAATAGTGTCATGATGTACCTATTTTATTTTACAGAGACCGGTTCCCAGATGACCAGCGCACACGCTAGTAAGTGATAAGTTGATACACTTACTTGACCAAATTATACGTCTACCAAAACGCTCGAATTATCTTTGTCTCCGTATTCTGGAAAATCATTCCGTTTGATATTCAGGACCTCTCTATTTCTACTTCAGGTGCTTTGGAGAAAGCCGGAAGATATCTCGCACACGATGTAGATTTTATCCTCGGGGTTTTGAGCAGTGAGTTGAATACGACTTTTACCCTTTCAAAATGTTTTTGTGATCTACTGTTCGCTTCACATATCAGGGTGAAGTCGAGAAATTGTTTTAATTGACCGAGATTTTCTATTTTGATTCTTCATATTTCATTCTTTTTTTCACTTATTGCCATTATATCATGCGTCAATTGGTGAATTTCCACTCTGTCATGATACGCCTATTTTAGTTTCAGTAACCGAATTAGGAATTACTGCCAGTTTCACGAGTAAGTGACACTCATTCGAAAAATCATCAAGCCTAGCTTGATTTTTATCCAGCTGTTGTTAGAACTGAGTGAGAGTCGAAGTCGACTTGATCATAACCTTCGTATTCCAATTTCAGATCCTGTCAACTCAGTAAAAGAGAAAATGATAGCCCATATGGAAAGAACCGGACCGACAAACGGATGTGAGTTGAAGACGATTGTGCCCATCTAGAATATCGCGCCTCAATTAACACTTGAAAATTGTCAAAATTATTGAGGTATCTTTTAATTTCCAGATACCAGCGATGCTGTGACCAGAATTACTGAATCATTTAAGGCAATCAATACCCAAGCCAATGCGATTGTGAATGCTGCTTTGCTTGTCCGTAGTAAGTTGGAAACAATCGTACCATTAGAAATATAATTGTCATACTGAGATCTATCGTTTGCTACAAACGAAATTCCAATGAGGCTTTCATGAATTGATGTATTTCCTTAGCCTCCAGTTAGGCAAACGTATTTGATACTCAACATTCGATCCCTGATTTCAATTGTACCACCAGTTTAGTACTGCTAAACTATAGGATCCTGAATATTTTGACTTTTTATATTATTTCCAACATCAACTAAAATATGATGATTTCTTAAATTATACTTTCAATGTGTTCTGGTAACTGCCATTGAATTGTAATTTCACTTAGAAACATCTCCAAGATTGGCAGCTAGAACTCCAAAACATGAATAAATCCCATGGCAGTCCAGCTGAACCGAAGCGGCGGAAGAGACTATTGGTGAGTGTCATCGACAGTATCTGCACCTGATACGAAGATGCTGAATATATTTATTCACTAATTTTGGTGAATCTATTCGCAGGCCACTTCTTAGCAGCTATCGCGGAGCGGAATATTCGGAACCGCTCGTGCTAATCTGAACAACTTTTTGTGGAAGAACGTGAATCATCTGCTGGACGAGGGACTACCACTTTCTTCCAGCACGTCTTCCAATTGCTTACTGAATATGTATATATCAGTGAGAATAATGTAAAGCTGCATAAGATTGTGAGCAATAAAAATCAATTTCGAAAATATTCACTCGCTGTATCGTATAAATTTTCCATTTCCCAACACAGATTCCGAATACAAAAGAATAAAGACATTCAGAGGCCCTCATAAAAACGATTACTTTTTCCTGTCGAGTCACGTGACATGTGAAAAGGATTTTTTATTTGCAACACCTGCATGAAAAGTTTGATTCCGTTCGGACCGCTAAACGGATTTGGATGAAATTTGCAAGGCATACTGTTCTTATTCCGAGGCTGTGCCAATAAAGTTTTCAAACGTCGCTCGCTAACCGTGTTTAAATAAAAAATGCCCGTGAGGAATATTACGATACAGATATACAGAATTAGTCACTGATTATCCGAAAATAGTGATTCAGAAACCGAAAGACGTTCAGAATGATATCCAACCGAGAAGAGTCGGTGCCTCCCCCGTGCACTAGGTTGTCTCAAAAAACCCTCACTTTCGAAAATCAGTGATGCATGCTAAAATGGTGGTGCCTATTCACAGGCTACACAGTGGGTCCCCTATTCCCCTAAAAGTACCCTATTTTTTTTTTCTCCCTCAAAAGCACCCTAAAATTGAGGGTTTCCCCTAAATGTACACTAAAGCAGACCATTTCCCCCTAAAACCACCCTATTTCTGGCAGATAGTTACGTTATTTCAAGTTTGGTATTTAAATTTCGCGGATCTACTCGTATATCAGAATTTAGATGCATTAGCCAGAGTCTAGCTCACTGACTTGACACGCGTGGCTCGCCTGTGCTCGCGTGAGCTTGTAAGCGGTGACCAAAACCTGAGAGAAATCGTTGTTCTTATTAAAATTTAGGACATTTCTTTATTATAATATGTTTTATCAGTTGGTAATCAGTTAAGTTAACTGATTTTCACTTTTTAATAAGATCTTTATCAAGCTTATGCATCCAATTTTGTTCCATTTTGTCATATGCATATTGTAATATGAGAACCCTAATACCCCCCTATTTTTGCATGAACTTTCCCCTATTTCCCCTAAAATGAGATGGATTGACCGCTGTGAAGCCTGTATTCATGAAAAAAGTAGGTTCGTGAAACCCACAGTCTATGAGATGAGATTTAGTACTGCCTCAAAACAAGAGATCAAAATTAAAAAAACATCCAAAAAATACTGACGCATGTTAAAATTCTTCTAATTTAACACTGAAAATGAAGGTTCACGAAGCCCAGACTCTTTGGGATAATCTTTAGTACTGCCTCAAGGGAAAAGTGAGTTAAAAGAAGGAATTATAGTAACAATTGATGCATCTTGAAGAAATTGGACTTTGTCACGAACCAATGAGGCACGCACAAGCTGGAGCTTCTGAGATAATATTTAGTACTGCCTCGAGAGGCGTGAAGTAAGAAATTATGAAAATATGATTTTTTATCAATGATCGTAAATCATTTTTTTTTATTCATTTATTATTTCAACCTAAAGCCTACGAACAATATATAAAACACAGGTTTATCCCATAAGAATGTATTTGGTCTTTTTTGTAAATGTTGTTTTTTTCATCTTTTTTTTCGGAAATGACACAAAAAGACTAAATACATTGTTATAAATTTGGAATGAACCTGTGGTTTATATATTGTTCGTAGGCTTTAGGTAAAAATAATAGATGAATAAAAAAAATGCACACGACGCTTTGTTCCATATACGGACGTCATCAAACTCGTTTTAATTCTCTGACTTCTGACCTTACGTTTTACATTGACTGAACCAACTTTTTTTAATGGTGTGACTCTAACAAGGAGAGTATCAGGCCTCCGGGTCACGGATTTCGGTGAAACTTGCTGGGTTGTTTCTTCGGCCCAAAATATGAGGCCCCTGATGCTTAGTTTCACCTAATGGGCCTTTCTTCAATCCATTCGTGATTGATCAAATCAGCAGTTTAATCAGCACAACGTCATGGCAAATGTAATCTATGGTGAAATTTTGCCTCTAATATTCATTTTCAATGTAGATTCGTGCAGATTCAATGATAGGGTCTCATAAAGTCAAGGATAAACGGATTATTCTGCAGTGTCAGTGGATAACCCATGCATTTTCGCTGTTATAATGTATAGTAAATCAAGTGAAGAAAGGCCCATTAGATGAAACTAAGCATCAGGGGCCTCATATTTTGGGCCGAAGAAACAACCCAGCAAGTTTCACCGAAATCCGTGACCCGGAGGCCTGATACTCTCCTTGTAAGTCTCTTTATCTTATCTGTGAACTACCAAGATGGCTATTACCGTATTCAAGAAACGAAAAGAAAAATTCACATCAACGGTCAGTGGGTCTCCTGGAATTTGAAATCTGCCTGTCAATGTTTCTATCTTGAATTTCTCGAGATGTAAAGCATTCCAACAATCTGATAATAAACAACGAGTACATTGGCACATACCTAGACTTATGTCATTCAGGTGATAGCCATAAAGGAGAAAGAGGAAGAAGGAGAATGTTTTTATCTTCAGTCTTTGTTTCCTCAAAGTGGTTTCACTCTATCTAAGCCACTGATCTCTATTTAACTGGATAGTGGACTGCCGCTATTGAGCGCTCCCCACTGGGCAGCGCCATTTGCAAAAGTGCTCGGGACCGATCCCCGCGGGGAGTTCAAATCTAGTTATTTCATCAACGCTACGATCCTTCTATAGTATTGTCAATGAGCGTTGCATTGAAATAAAAGCTAATCAATAAGGGTCAATATACCTAGAATGGTTACATGTTCGTATTGTTCGAAGGTTTCGAGCCACGAGCGAATTAATCACAGGTAAGTTCGATAGCCGCAATCGTTAAAATTACGGATAATAGGTAAGAATATTGAAGTTGAGTTTGAGGTTAGGAATAAACAAAATATGATAATATTTGGATTCAAACTAAGGGAACGCTTAAGTTTAACATTCACGTGGTTTTCAGTAATGAAAACGCTCAGTTCGGTCTATTCATACAAGTTGCCGGATGGTTTAAATATTTTTACAAGAGATTTTT
>JAFFZH010011720.1:0-21948 GCA_018420115.1 Euura saliciscinereae
CCACCCTGTAATTTTTGCCAAAGTTATCATGAACACCCTGTATATATTCTTTTTGCTGTATACTAAAATAATCCCCTGCTGTTTCATCACGTAGATTCTCAACTGTAAAAACATAATTTTTCTGCCATTTGGACTAATTTGGGTCTGTTCTCTCATAAATATATTCTTCGATGGCAAACTTGACTATTGAATACAATGAATGTATTTAAATTCTAAACTGAAACGTACAGGCTCTTGGTTTCTCGACTATTATACAAGTAATTCAAATTTTTCTAAAAAGACACGCTTCTACCTCAACATTTCATTAAAAGAAAAAAAATTACCTTATCGTAGAGTTAGTTATGGATAACAAATACCAGAAAATGGGGATCTGAATTGTAAGGAAAATGAATACAAGCCAGTGAGTTTTGTCATTACTCATCACCTATAATTTATGCAATATAATATAGCGGATGAAACTACATAAAATTTGAAATAAATATATACAAAATAGTACAGGTGCTTTCCTAAGTTACACAATATTGTATAAAGTTAATAACGTACGTATATGAACAACATATCCAAATATATCCGCAATTGTTTCATTTTGCTTTTTATGTTTATATATAAAAATCACAATAATCTAAGTTCATGAAATTATTTCATCTATTACACTCAGATCGATTAAATTTATAATTTCTTAGATCTACATTTCCGAAGGGGGCTTTGTTCTCTACAGATGAAAACACTGCTCTTGTGTATCATAATAAATGCGAAGGCACGGTTATACGAATATTTGATATATTATAATACAATAAAAATCATATAAGCGATCGTATAATTAAAAAAAACGACTCATTCAAGCAATTTCACGTAATTACTTCGTGAACAAGTGACAGCTCTACAACGGCTTGTAAACTGGTTTAGTGGCCAAAACGTATCATCTATTTGAGATTATTTTATTCATAATAATCTATCACGTCTACTCGATTTTGGAATAGGACCTAAACAAGGACTTATCCACAGAAGGATTCTTCCTAGATCCAATTCCGAATGGCGGTACAACAGAGATTTATCTGCTTCTCCGTTTTCCTGGACCAGCGTTGAACATCAACATTTCACTTATTCCCCTGTGATCCTCCGACTTAGGTGTATGCATCAGTGTGTCTCATCACCTTCTCGATCCAAACCACGAAGTTCGGTAATCTGGCGTATATCCCGAACTTACCACGCTTACCACAACCCTCACCGAAGCTTGTGATGCCGAAGATGGTCCATGGCTGCTCGGGCTTCCTTGGGTCCTTGCAGAGGAGCGGACCGCCGCTATCTCCTGCGCACGAGTCCATCCTGCCTCGGCGATATCCGGCGCAAAACATGTTCTCTGTTATCTGGTAGTCCATGTAGACCCCGCGACATGCGTCACTCGAGACGATCGGAACCTTAACAACACCATGAAGATTCCATTAGAATACATGTTAACGAAAAAGAGTGATCATGCGAAAACTTTTCTGTTTGTATCGTTGTCTAGGTGATTCACTCGGAATAGGTACTTATTTTTTCATTTCATGGAACTAATTGACACTTATGACTCACTTCCCTATTATATTGATAAGAATCATAATGATACTGACAATGATAATAATATTTCACAAATTATAACAGTAAACGTGGAAATCTTGTAGGTCCAGCCTCCATTCGTCCAAAATGATAAAAATATCTGGTAATTTTGGTGTAATAGATGCCAACAGTAGCACGGCTGACGTATGAGTCACACAATCAAGCGAGTCATTCCTCCGGTAAGCACCAAGTGTATTCATTCGAAATAAATCTGTTCACGAATTTTTTCAAGTGTACCTAACGGGCAACGACTCATCGCGACGTTTTGAAGATTAAAAGGCCTCAAGTATCACATTGTGAACACAAAAATTCTCCAAATTGTTACTCCATTAGCAATACCATAGGCTCAGAGTGCGGTGAATTCTTCAGAATGCAAGATGTCTTTGATCATGTGGTAATTATGTTTTATCAAATTTTGATGAAGCACATCCTGGCGATTAAAATGAATGGATAAATTATTGAAGAAAAATTCTCATTTCTACACCGCAAAATGATTATTTCGCGAGAATCATCCACCGCCATTACCTGCGCACCCCATTCTGACCAGACTTAAAGTGGTCAGGGATTTGGTCAATATATTATACTGACCTTGGCCTCGTGAAGGACGTCAGTTCCGAAGTCATCAGTCGCTCTGGACTTGCCCCAACCGATTATCGTGCAATATTGATTAGTCGGAAGCGGTTGCCGCGGAGTTGGCAAACAGGCAATTCCACGGGTCACAGCTGGTGTCAGAGTCACTGGAAGGCGCAGGAGGGCAACATCGTTGTCTACAGTCTCAGCGTCGTAGTAAGGATGTACGGTCACGCTGTCCACCTGGAAATCACAGTTAATTAATGTAAAGACATGGATGCTTTTGAACTAATTTTCCTCATAATTCAAGATGGATATGATAGAAGACTCTGAGTCATCACTCACCCTGAGCTCTATTTCGCTGCCTTCCTTGATGGTGAGGTCGTGCTCTCCAATCCGCACATAAAGTCTCTTCCGAATGCAGTGTGCAGCTGTGAGGACCCATCTTGGAGAGACTAGGGTGCCGCCACAAAATGCTTCCTGTAAAGAGTCATGAAAGGGTTTGATAAGTGGGTGGTGTCCTTCAAGATACCGGCCAACGGTTTGCCTTACCCGAAATCTGTTGAGCACAGCAACCTGCCAGGGCCAGGTTCCTGGGGTAGCTGGTCGTCCTCCAATGATCCTCGTGAAATATGAAAGTCTAGAGTTCCTACTCGAATTTATGACCCCACATTTCCATGGTTCGTCGATTGCGCTGCTAAAGGAGTCTACCATGTTCGCGCGGACGTCGAGCTCGTCCAAGTCCTGGTCTACTGTAGTAACACATGGATCGTTGTAACGCTATTCGAATACTGAATGATAGTCAAAGTCAGAGGTGGACTATCATGAGGCTTTATGAGCATTGCAAAGTTTTTAAGGAAGATTGAAGAACTAAGGAGGCCAAGAAAAATATATGCCGAGAGTGAAGAAGAAAAAGCTTGCCATCGTTGTCGTCTTCGTGCTGTCCTTGTATTCGGCGATAAATCCATTTTTGGCAGAAGCTCCCTTCGACGTAGCAGTAGGCGCTTTCGCGTATGACGTCGCGTCCGCAAATTCCTGGCCGTCTGCACCACCTTGTGGAAAAGAAACAATAAGAATTGTACAGTCAACCGCGACTGCTCCGAGGAGTCTAAATATAATAATTCAGAGGCGAAGACGCTCGCGACTTCAGCTCGATCCTAACATTTCTCACGATTGAATTCCCCAAGTTCGATTCTGTATTTGGTATACGAAAGATATATCGGAGCTTCGTACCTGTGTCGCTGCGTGGTGCAAGTCCTGGTACACGCTGACCACTTACTCCACTTTCCATAAAAGCGGTTCAGTCGTTTCCGAGGTCCCGCTTGTCCCTGATTACCCTTGCGTCCGGCTTGGCGAGGCTCTGCATCCTTAGGAATCTGAAAATTGAAAAAGATTTGAAACCGAAAGCGCAGGTAGGAATCGCCTGCTTAATTGACAGTCGTTCAACGACTCGACGATCTTTCGATTGGATGTGTGCACGCATCGGCCGCGATCGCACCTGTGCATCAACGATTCGGAAGCTATCCTTGTACGAAGGCATAGACGTATGAAGTATACACATATTTATACATCTGTATGCGAGAAGGGACAAAGTTGAAGGCAGTGGGTTTTCCTTTTCGGGCAGAATTTATGTATGCAGCGGCGATTCACAAGGCCAGAAAGCCTTCGGGCTTCTTGTACACGTCCTGACGACCACCTTTCAAAGCACCGTGGCTATTAGCAGCTTTTTTCTCTAATATAAGTTGAAGTCTGGAGAGGAACAGGAATCGGGCTATGGTAGGAAAAGTTATTTTAATTTAAGACTCGTAGTATTTTACACATTGCCGAGTAACATCGACTCACCTGGACAACATGGAACTTCTCTTTGTGCCGATCCCTGTGTCTCTGACGCTGACGGCATCGTCTTCTTCGACCTCGTCTTTTGTGGAAGCAGCTGCGTTCTTCCTGCACGTATCGAAGCAATATTAGTTATACATGGTCGTTACCTAGCAATGGGTCCATTTTAGAGTATTTTGGATTGAAAAGTCATATCATATCATCTAAGGCAAATACTCACTCGGAGAACCGTGGTTCCACATTTTTTTTTCATTCGACACCTTCGCACTCTGTTCTGCGTACAGTGACGGTTGCAAACAGACCACTCGCTCCACTCCGAGAAGTGAAAAATTTTCGAAGACTCTGAAATAGCAAGAGGAGATAAGATTAAGTTACTTCCCAAAATGGCGCAAACTCAGGACCAGATATTCGTCAAGAAGTTTTATGACGCAATACTTTCAGCTGTTGTCCATACTTTTTGGATTATGCGTGGAATCATTCAGGTACAGATGCTGCGGCCACCAGCTCGGATTTTCTGAAGTAGAAGTTGTAAACTCGACCAAATCCTCCTGCAACAAGACAAAAACTAAATTTATCCATTGTTGCTCTGATTGTGAAGAACCTATATAAAAGCTAAAGATCCGGTTTTGGGTCAGTTGGTCGACGGGAGTAATACGTCCGTCGTATTTCCTGCTGAACTCGAAGCAATTACGTTATCATCAGCCCACACGATACTCGCTCCTTTATTTTCACATCTGAGTAATATAACAGAAGCTTTAATCTACAATGCCAATTTGTACATGTGAGGTGTAAGTGGTGCAAGGTTAGTACTGTAGTGTGTCCTGGTTCTTAAGTGACCTGGTGATCCGGTGTCCATGTGATATTCCCATTCAAAAAAAGGATAACTACCTATGTAGCTTCATTCGTGATGATGGTTAAGATTTTTTGTGGTTTTTATTTCTGTTTCTTTCTGTTTATTACATTCTGTGCAACCGATCTAAGGCTAGAGCTCGGATAACAAGGCCAGGATGTCCTCATCCGTAGAAACCGAAGGCGTTGATTCTAGGTTGAGTCTCAGTTCTTGCAGAGTCGATTGTCTTTGGATCAAGACAGGTCGGATGGTAGTGAGATAAAGTTTCTGCTAGCGATATTAATTACCAGACACGGCCGGGGCAATTGCAGTTCTATTACGTATCACCATATCGATCGCAAGGCGTAATCAAATGATTTGCATTCGAATGGTGTCGCGACACGTAACGTCAAATCAACCTTATGCAACGCATCAAACACTGCGACAAAATAACTGTGATTGGATTCGTGTCGTGCCTTGTATCGTTTCGAAAACCTACAATTCAATTCTATCATAATGGCAACGAATTAGAGCGCATCTACATTCAGATGCAAATTTAACTACCGGCAATGACACTCTTCAAGAGATCAACAATGGTTACGTGAGCTTTCATGAAGGGAATCGGGAGTGAGACCGTGCTTTTTACGTTCCACCAAATGCACCAGACCGCACTGCCTGCAGAAAAGAAACGTTTGATTAGGCAACGAAGTCTTTGAAAAATATTTCATATTGCTTATGAATAGCCTCCATATCACTGGACTTTTTTCTGATTGTATCTGTTCATTTCGCGTCTATACAATTCTCGATAAAGTCATCCTGGTCAGTTGATTTATCGGTCACTGTCTGAGGTTTATGATTCCTTTACGCAATCATGAAGAGCGTTAACGATCTCCCTTGACTGTTATGTTCAGATCGCATTGCTGCATACCAGGCTATTGCAGATTTGCTGTGAATAGGTTTACCGCACATTCTGTCTATCTGCAGCCGTATGCAAGTCTTTTCAACATTCTTCGACTTGGAGTTGTAATTCAACATTCGTGTTGAAAAATATTGTATGATATTCAGTGCTGGTCGATACGTCAAACTTTAAATGCGTGAAATATCATGATGGAGCGGAGGTAAATGCGCCTCAACATGTCCGTGGCGTCATACTGTTCACTGAGGAATCAGTATGAATCAAATTATCATATTTTTCAATCAGTTCGACGTGCCGTCATGGTCTGTACTAAAAATTAGTGACTCAGATAGTTGTACAAACGCAGAGCGTGGTGTCAACAAACTAAATACGTAGTTACGTTTTTGAGGTTCAGTTTTGAGACACGATACTTTTTGTTTCGCAATTACGAAGTGAAACATAACAAAACTATCTAATTTTGGCGCGAACAGTGCTAATTGTGTTGACGAAAGATTTCCCGAAGTTGAAGGTTCTATAGCTGATTAATTATTACAGTGGTCGTTCGCGATATAGTTGGGAGACACCAAATAATGATGATAATCATATACTCTAATCAAGAGAAAAGTTGACGTATTCCATTAATATTCTCATTTTTACGATTCTCACTTCTCAGACGCAATTTAATGGGCACGGTTATTTGTATGGGGTTTCTATAGTTTACCAGGAGGGAACGAACACATAAACAAACGAATGACTAATTTCGCGTCTTTTGCTTCCCGTAAATCTATTTATAGGTGGGACTCTGAGTATATATCCTTCCTTTTTTTACTCAGCATTTACCGCAAGAACCAATGAATAAATGACAACTTGTTCTGCAGACTTGAATGTCTCGTATTTTTCGTTGACCTTCCGTCGAGTCTTTGACCACACTCGGAACACACACCAATGTGAATCTTGGACGTGCATACATGCTCCTCGCCTTATGCATAGGAACCTCATGCGTGTGAATGGGGTGCAAATGCATTCATGATATTCGCTGCACCGGAATATGCAGCCTTGTCAATGGATTTCTTACTAGAAATTAATCCTTGAAGAGAAAATTAACATCACCGAGGACCGTGCTAAAATCGATTCCCGCCGATGAAGCTCCTTCTTCACGAATGCCAAAGAAACGTAAGAAATGTATGAATAAATGAAACGAATACTGCGGTAAGCGGATCGAGGGACGTCTGCCATATGTCTCGTCCCGGGAATTGTTCCGAGAGAAGGGATCGAAGAGCCTCTGGCGTAATAATTAATCAACCTAAAGGTAATTACTAATTTGTGCTCCATTTATAATATCGACTTCGTGAGTCGACTCACGCGCATCATTCTTTAACGAATACAGGTACTAATTACCCGTTAAATAACTGGCAGACAACCGTAGTTGATTTCCTTGAAATGGTATCCTAAATTTGGTGGAAAAATAAAGCATTCGGAATCTGTATCAGTATCTCGGTGTGTTACTTCTTCCAATCTTCGTCGCAGTTGACAATTATGTCTCCGCGCCCGTCAACCCTGATCCAGGTTTTTCTTGATCTCAGGAGATACTTTACGCTGACCTCATAATCACTGGCAAAAACGACTACATTGAACCGAAGGCCGAAGATTTTCCAGACCACGAAAGATGCTATTAATTGTTGCATCATAATTATAGCCAATACGTCAAAGATCATTGGTTTCCCGATGACTCTGAATAATCAAATGTACTCTTCGACCGCGATAACGATGATCGATCGGATGAACCATGCGCAGAAGGAATGGACCACCTAAGTGCTGATATTAGGCAAGGCCAAATCATCCACTAAGGCCAGACATCCGGGTCTTCGCCTTATCTTGGATTCTCGAAGTGTTCCGAGTCCCCGAAATACTACACGTGAGATGAGCGACTCGCCTGTAGCCGAAATACTAAATGAAGCGTGGACATACTTGAGCGAAGAATGCGACGAATCAAATTGATGGGCCGTACCTCTAAAAGGGACACATGGCTTGGTATAAAATTGCTTGCTACTCGCGCGTAACAAACTTTGTAATGACAAATTTAGCTTCCTAAGTTCTTGCGGGGACGCATTGGCTGACCAAGATCGTGCAACATGGTCAAACCATTCCTTACCAGAGTTCCTGCCCGTCAATCTTCGTGTAAATCTCTGCACTCGACCCTTGGTCACGTGCGCTTCTTGTTATTCGAGATTGTCGTTGGTGAGAGGCGGCGTGACCAAGAATTGAAAGAAATAAGAAATCTTAAAAATAAACGTCATAAGAGAGAAAATATATATATTAGAACGTTCCGGAACGACCACGTCTATTCCTCGTCGAGAGAACAATGCGTCCTCCATTTTTACGAGGCCTTAAAAAGCCAAAGGTTCGCCGGACGCGTTTGACGCTGCTGAATTAATGGCGTCAGCAAGAATGCAACAAAATAATTACCAATTAGATTTGAACCTGCGTTAATGAGCTGTCTACTTCTTCAAGAGACCATAGTTTTTTGTCGATTGTTTCTTAGTTGGCAATACCTATACGTCAGCTTTGGTATCTGCTCGAAAAGAGGTTGCCTTCAGTCGAAAGAAACGTAAAGAAAAAATAACGTAAGTACATGGAATTCGTAATAATTAACGCCATAAACCGTGAAGGAGTAATGTACGGTTCATTGCAACTCTGACAAGAACATTTCCTAAGAAACTTTATTATCAACTAAAAAGCGTCCAGATAGTGGATTCAGGGGCTCGTGACTGTATTCCCACGAGGAATCGAATGCACTAGATATCTTAGTGAAACGTCTAGGAGGTATACGTATGATCCTCAGAAGCTGCTCAGCGTTCATCATTGAAATTATGTAGTTGATAAATACCTCGCAACACTGAACGGATGCAATACAGTTTATACCCTCCAATTTTCAGAATTTATTATCGTAATATACGTAATTGATTTTGGCAATAGATTGAAATTGCTCCAGACATGGAGTGGAAATGAAATTCCAAGATAACCTTTCTGGCTGCTTTCACTCGTGGACTGGTGCATCGATGATAAGATATGAAGTTCACGACGAGCTCTGGGAAATGATATACTCGTACACAGGATGTCTTTGTATTTTTGTGTGCCTAACGAATATTTTTCTCTACACTCATAATTTCGTTCGTCACATTCATATTGGCCATAAAAGACTAATGACCAAGCGCAAGAGATAGTAGCGAAACACACACAATGAACCCATTTGTCGATCGGTTTGACGAAATCCATCTGCTACTGAAATTCTGTGTCTTCGGATCTTCAATTGTGGACGGTAATCACATGAAGTTGAGACAACGAAAGCACAAAAATGTGGACGTCATGTCTGAAGTAGAAGCGCGGGAACCGCGTCGTGGCAACGATAGTAGCGAACATATAGATATCCATAGGATGAAGAATGTCGTCTAGGACCATAAAGGTTCAAAGTAATGTGGCCTTTATTATTTTTATCGATCGTTCCGTGATCGTATACCCATTAGGGATTTTGTCCGGCTACGTTAATTGAGATCGTTCGAATAATAGGAGTTTGATAAAAAGATTTCTGGATTTGACTCAAGCACGTGCTGTGACTTCCGATCTTTATTGTCTGGCTTTTTCTCATGCTCCTTATTGAGAGATAAGTTATATTATTGCATTTTAATTCTCAACTGAATCGAATTGATCGATCGATTATTTTGACTATCGTTTTAAGCGAGTATGAAAAATGTGAAATCAACTAGCACCAAATGCCATTTTCATTGGCTTGATAAACGCTGATAATTTTTTTTGTCCAGCAACAGCAAGCGATTGGTTCAAGTGGTGCCACTTTCGATTGATACATATCATACGTCTTAATTTGATGGACGAGTGGCAGAGTGGTGAGGGTCACTATTGGTATGATGACCGTCCAGCGGAGTGAATTTTCACATCTGGCACGGCGAGGCGAGTAGGTATAGGTGTGCATGTTAGTCTGAGTTTAAGTGATCTAATGAATTGGTGAGTAAACGTGTTGCCGAAACACCAAGGAGACCGGAAATTTGGTATGATAATTTATCGGCCCTCGACTAAATACCCGATCCGGAGCTGATGGCGGAAATGCACGCGTTGCACACGGACGGCGTGAAGTTTCCAAGTAATATGCATGCGTGTGGACCACACCTAGTAGGTGAACCTCCCTCCCCGGTTCCTAACTATTCATTGAGCAAGATGTGTCGCAATTTAGGATTAGAGGATCAAGGAAAAATAAAGTGGGTAGCTCGATAAATAACTAGAATTCTATTCGCTCTCTACCGCATGCGTGAGCGGAAGCTTGCTGCACCCGGGCACGTAGAGAGTTATTGGTATATCTTACGCAATACGTATATTACACACTGATAGACCCGGGCACTGCTGCACATTGGGAACGAATTAATCACCTTTCTTCAGCTTCGTTCCTTGGTTGAGATTTATGCCTTCATTATTTGGAGCCACCGTGAGCCCGCTTCGAAATCGGGAGAACTGATCGACTCGCCGCAAAGTACGATGGAACCAGGGAACGGAGACTAACTCGTACGGGACTAAGGGTCTGTGCATCTATACCCACTGACCAAGGTATAGATCAAGACACCACGGGGATTCGATCCCCTAGTATTTGTATCAGTCCGACTGGCTGGCGGAGTACGGGATCGTCGTGGCCTCAGCTCCCACGGGATTTCTGCCGTAGATCGGCATTAGCTTCCCTTCCTTCGACCGAGATAAATCTACTGGTGAATCGATAGCAATAAACATCGGCAAGTGAATCTGCTGCCGAAGCCTCATTTTATAATGCTGGGTACACGGCAGAGAAGACCGTAGGCGGAAGCCAGTTACGGTCAAACCGAGATATATACATATATATACCTATATATATACATATATATCGTATTGGTGCATGGATACCGACGCGGGGTAACATACCTGCGAATTTGTATGCGAGCCGTGAACATGTCCAAACTAGGCTAAAGCTGTAGCTTATATATCTTATGCTATATAGCTGACGACAAAAAGTAGGCACTGCGCGGTGCCGAGACTCTCGCACAGTCGTTGCCACATGTATGATTGTGTGGACAAGGTGAAGATCCCATCGCTGTCACATCGATCAGGACTTCCTTGGATTTGGCGATAAAATGAGAAAAGGGTCATCAGAAACTTTGCTGCCCCCTCGAAATTAAAAACAAGTTAACGTGTTTTAGTTGAGCAGGAGCAAATTAATACCCGTTGGGACAGGGTTGGTATCCGCCGTAAATATGACGCAGTTCGTTTGACATTTACAAGCAAGTCCCACGTCAGTTTTAGGGATGCGATAAAGTTTGTTCCGGAGGCGTACCCGGACGAGATGGTTTGAGATGAGAAACTGATTGGTTAAACTAAAAAGTTAGATCTAAAAATGAGAAACAGGTTTTGGTGGTGTCGCCTACGTATCGCATCCGTTCCGTGGAGTTCGTTAGAGGCACAATTAAACAGAGCGAGGGATAAGATATATGCAGGAACGAGGAACGAAAGAAGACGAGACGACGACGACGAAAGGAGAAATGAAAAATGTGAAACGCCAGGACAATCACTTTACGGACTAACGCCTCGTGGTTCGTCCTTACAAGGAGTTCTCTTCGAGTGTCCTCCGAAAATGGTCGGCGATTTCTTACCGGCGTGCGTTTAAAAGGCATGCCCTCACCACCCCCCATACCACCCCCCCGTCAAAAGTCGAAGGAATGCTCGCTATGGGGACCGGACCTCTGATTTATGATGAAAAGAAAACAACGTCGAAGGGACGAAAAACAAAAGGCTGTATGCCCAGCCTTTTCCCCTCTCATATATATACACATACTCTTCACCGAATTAGTTCACCCTCGTGCCTTTTTGAGATACAAAAACCTCCGGACATCCACAAACTTCGACATGGAGCATTCGAACACACCTCAATTTTTTCCGGATTTTTCATGCTTCTGATATGAACAAATTATGAAGGAGAGAGAATCAGATGAATGCGCTGACATGTATTCCTCATGGCAACGGTTTTATCAGCGAGGATGAATTGTTTGTAGATAATTCAAGTCCGCGCGCATTAATTGCCATCCCGAGCGGTCGTAAAAGTGGTTAAGCGTAATATTTCAGGTGGCAATTATCTCAGGATCTGGACATAAGCGTCTCACATTACGCCTCATCCATCACACACACACTCTGGTACCAACTGGCCCTGATGCTATCGAGACTGAGTGCATCCTCCCACGACCATGGTAGCTCTGGGTAAATTTACATTTTTTTAAACGTCCTCAACTTTACGATATGGGATTCGAGTGGATACCCTGTGCCCGACCCTTCCACAGACCCCAACGAATAATTCCAGAAATGATGTACACTCGGTGTCCGGTTCAATTCTACAACCAGAAAGTATTATACTCTTCGACATCATCTCAAGTGAGATGAAGTTAACAACCTCAGGCTATTTTGTTATCCGCACCTCGTCTCGTCAAATATTTATTCAAGATAAAAGTGGTAATGCAACCGAGATAAGGTAGGTACGAGCTACCGAATTGTGCGAATCTTTTTAAGATTAAACTATAGAAGAACTAAAAACGAGAACAGCCATATGATACGTAACACCACCTGGCGAACAATTAGTGAGCTTAGCCTGTTGATTAGTGGTAGAAAATCTTCACGGTCTACGGCTATTTCAGGTTTTAAACAATGAGAAGTTGTGTCTGCATGTCTCTCGCGTATAAACGAAGCCAGTTGCGATACGTGGAGCAGCTGTTTAGCAAAGGGTAAAAAGATAACTGGAGAAAGTACGCGTTATGCTAACTTTGATCTAAATATAACTTGAAGTAAAGCGATGAACTATTATTTTAATATACGACGATATTAATACCTACCCCACGAAAACTGAAGGCGGATAACGTTCCATTGGTTTATTTGACATTTCTTCAAGAGTAGCTGAGAATAGTTTTACATTTATTATCACTTCGCCAGGGATTGGGCAGCAACCAAGTCCTCATCAGCATGGATACACAAACCTTCTCGTTTTTATTCACAGTTCAAAACAGAAACAGAAACTATCACTCGAAGAAAAGAATGTCCTGACAATGAACAAAAGAACAGAAAGAAAGACGTACCATTAATATTAATATATGAAGTCATCTCTCGATGGACTCGGGCAGGTCAGGCTCCCATAAGCAATCGTGTCAAATACCTCTAATATATTACTATATCCAACGTGTCAGCCAACTCTGTCAATATTAAAAGCTATTAATCACTCTCTGATTGCGAGTACCTGAAACAGCGGCTAGAAGAAATGGAAAAAGAAGCCTAGCCGTAGTGGTTTACTCGCTCAGAAACGGTAGCTGCGATGATCTGTAGTTTTTTTCTTTGTAATCTCTTCCAGAAGATCTCCAGAGTATCGTTATCAACATCGCCGTCAGCAGTCAGCAGTGGTTTATTTAAGGTTTGTTTTCTGTTCGCCTCGGGCGTTGAGACCAGTCCATTGTTCCAACAAAGTGGAAGATGGTCAATATATAAAAAAAATAAATGGGCCGCAGACCCGTCCAGTCCTCAACCGTTCCCTCAGTCTTATACCTAGTCACTACCACCGTGTTTAACGACTCTGCTACGTGGGCAGGGTTGGTACTGCTATGTGAAAATCGTGAAATTCGAACCAATCGAGAACCTGGTATTTTCCTGTGCTCACTAATTCCATTCACGAGACTCGTATTATCATACAATTGTGTATCAGTTGGAGAAGACTCTCTTATGTCTATTCTTTTGAAATTCGTGTACCAAAGAAATGTCCACCGGGTTGTGTTCATCATTCGTTGACCTGCTCCCCTCGCGGCGTATATACGCGGACGAGAGCACATAAACAACCATAAAACTGTGGCAGCAACGAGCTGCTACACCGCAAGCCACCAAAACCCAACAAAAGACCAAGGAAAAAAACATCCCGAGCGCCCCCGTCACGCCCACCTCATCGGCAAGAGTTTCGGCCTTTCGAGTCTTCAGGGCCCTTCCTCACCCTCCTCTGCACCTCTCTTCTTTTATCCCCGCACGTGTCCTCAGGTGGGTCGAAAAAAACTGCTCGAACCCCCGGTGACCACGACTGCATTGACCGGTGGCCAATGGAGGACGAGTATAGGTTAGAATTTCGAGCAAAGAACCGTGACATCGGCACAAGAAAACGGCTAATCGACCCGACCTTGGCTCCACTCCACGTCACATCATTCCACTTCGCACGAAGCATTGTCTTCGCATATTTGACTCGTTGTGAGCCCGAATATCTCGGGGTGATATAGAGTGGAGAAATGTTAAAAGAAGACTTGGACCATACAAGGTGACCATTTCTGAATTATATTACTTTGTAAAATAAAAATTAAGTCCCTGAACGAGAAAGCAGGGAGTTACTTCACATGATGAATGGCCGGACATTGGGTCGATCGTTATCTAAACGAGTATAATAAAGTACTTAGCATAGACGGTTTATGCAGATGTATGGTAATAAAGAATGTAGAAATGAGAAGACTAATAAAATCAGAACACAATCTACTCCGAGATGAGATCGCTTGTCGTTGGATTATCTCGTAGTAGTAGCTATGAGATTTTTAAGCCGAGAGGTCCGGATACGGATTCTCAAATGAGTTTTAAAAACAAAAATTATTTATTCATAGAATTAACGCGTTCGTAAAACGTAAACGATCCTGTGGATCTCTGAAGATCTCAACAGCCCGTTCCTTACGGTTTTACGTTTGCACGGGGTGCAATACACACTGCAGTTAATGGCGTACGTGCACACACGCCATTAAGAGGTTTGTTGAATGGACGGCTCTCGGCTACACACTGCGGCCCACGCCTCCGCAGACACTTTAGGGACAGGTTAATCTTAGCTCGAGGTTTGGTTTAATCTTCGGGGCGCGTCGCCAGCCTTCTAGGGCCCAAACCTACGCCATGTAGCCGATCCCTTGCGACACACTTCCGGTTTGTAGACCCGAAACGGACCCAACACTAAAACTACATGCCCACCTGAAAATTACACGCTCCTCCCGAGAACCGTCGTGGTGCCCGTGACTGAGTGGCTTACAGCCACTACGAGGACAAAAAATGTGTACAGCTAATTAGACCTCATCTATTAATTAGATATCTCTAATCTTCACGACTATAATTCAAGATATATATCACCAACCCGCAGACGTCCAACTTCGTTAACTCGAACCACTAAACTCTTATGACTAAACGGTTCAGATTCTAGAGCATAAAACAATGTTCAACGTCGAGAAATGACACCACGGGTGAATACTGTCTGACTTGTCTCACCTCGAGGATCACTGCCCATGCATATACCAATGTTAAAAATGAAAATGCACCGGAGCGTGATGCGTGCAGAGGCAGCTGCGCGCAGAGAGCATGAAGGAAGGCGGGTCACGATAAACGGTCAGTTTAATGCCTCCAGAACTTGGCATTGAGAGATTAAGATGTCAATCTTCTGTCGACCTGTCAGCCTGCTCACTAGCGGGTTTGTACGTACACACATGCATACACTGGTTAGTAATTTTGTCCGTATAGTAACGAGCGGTAATTCCAGCACCGTCACATCTGAGTTGCCATGAATTCACTCGAACGGTCATTAGTAATTATAGCTAGGGTAGGTCGTGGGCAATGCAACACACACCGTAAAATCAGGCCGAGTTTAACAGTCGCTCGAGACGATCGTAATTTTTTCTTATCCTACGTACTCGAACTAATTTACGACTTGTTGAACTCTGAGCTTCATTCATTATTAATATCGCATAAATTAATGAATAGAGCTGCAGCACTAGAAACACGTTTCCAAGTCGATGACCACGGAGTTGACTCAGGCGAAGATGTTCTTCCGCTAATTCAACGTAATCGATCAAACATCGACCCCAAGGGACTCGAAAAATGGCCTGTCGTATTTTCCCGTCCAGACAAAGAAAAAAAATCTTCGCATTACGTCAGGTTGACAAACAGGTTAAACGTAACTTAAAGGGTTACAAGAAAGGTAATATGCGTTACGCGGACGGACGTTAGTTACTTCCGCCAACGGGGTACCGTAGTAAAAGGTAATCGCTATCACCGTGTCAATAAACACGAATTTAATAACGCAGGCAGTACTCGGTCTTCCTGTGCGGCCGTGGAGAACCTCAACTATAAGCGTCTGGACAATGAGTTGTTGAAACCGTGTACTGAAACCGCCGGATGAAAGACTTTCTGTACCTGTAACCGTACATGTATACGCGTATTTCTAGATATTATATATTTATGTACAAGAAAAGAGAAAAGAGCGTGCAGAACCTTCGAGGGGACAAGACGGTAACATGTGTACTCCGCCCTGGGGTGTATTGTAGTTCGTAGTGATTTACGGCTCGACGACAGCCGCTGTGGCCATCCTCCCTGCCATGTCATTGCATTATCGTCGTTGACTCGACCAACAAGCTTTCAGATTATGGGTATTCGCGATAAAAATCACTCACAACTCATCCCGATGATGAAGAAAAAATGTATCCATTCAAAGCAGGAAGTGAAACGGTACATTGAAGAGCTCGTGTTATGAAGGATAAGAACTGGTTTTGACAGAGGTTCGCGTAAAAACTGAGATGACTGAGGCTGGATGAGTTTGAGGGACGTACACTGGTCACCCGAAAATAATTTGTATCAGCTGTGCAACAAGGCTCCAAAAAGGTTGTTTGCACTCGTCAGGAGATAGCTGTCCGACGCTGGGACTAACGCCTGACATTAATTCACTCCGTGTACGACGCCGGATCAGAAATGCGATAGAAGAAGCTGAGAACAGCGAAGATATACTATAACTTATATGATATACCTATACGCGCATCAAAAACGCCGAGAAGTGCTGCAGAGATGAGTGCTGCAGCAGCATTCTTCATTCTTCAGACAACTTTTTTGTCAACTACTAACCGCTTATATACTTCCTGTCTGCAGGGAACGCCCTGCAATCTCGCGCGATAATTGTCGTAATATTTCTATAGAAAAAACATTGTTAACGAAATCAATTCTGCAGGCTACAGTTAGCTACTAATTACTACCATTAGTATCATTCGTTGGTATATGCTTTTATCTCGGTAGTATTTCTCACAGCGAAAAACGTAGACTGAATGAATAATTTTATCTCTGTGAAAACATTTCGTCCACAGCCTGTGATTATGTAATTAACTATACGTTAAATTGTTTGAATTGTTCTTCGAACTACCGTAAAATGACCATTGCAGACAGTAATAGTTAGTAAAACCTCAGCAGTTACTTGTTCTTATACTTTTCACATGGATATACTTCGTGTATCCGAAAGTTTTCAGACTGGCTTCTAATTGCTCGGTTAGGAATACAAAATACGGTTCTCTGTTAGACTCGGTTAATTTATGAAAATTGATGGCGAGCCACGAATTCGTTAATTACTTGTTAACGTTTGCTGGTTCACCGGGATACCGCGACTACCCGTGAAGATAATGCGGTAATAGTAATCAGACTTTAATGCACTTGTCTAGCTGCGTGGGCACGCCACAAGGTCTGTCGCCTCGACACACGGCTCACAGACCAGCAACTAGTAAACTTTCGATACTAAATTACACCTGGAATAAAATTAAGAGGGATAACTTCCTCCATCACCTGACTGCGATTGAGTGGCTTCGACTGAATCACAAAGCGGCGATATGCGTTGACGGACAGAATCTAAATGAGAAATTGCGGAGTTTAGCGGCTAACCGTCTTCGACTTGGCAAAGAATAGCTTCGCAGACCCTACAGCCTGGACTACAACTGCTTACTAATCACTGGTGACAACCAGACAGGCGGACGCAGGATGAAGGGACTCCAGAACACAACCATGGGTATGGGAACGCGAGTCTAGGCATTCCTGAAAGAGAATAGTTAAACTGCAACAATGCTGCCTCGTACTAAGTCACTTCCCTTTCGGGAACAAAGTTTCAAGGCGTGTCTGCAAATTCATTCGGCATCGAGTTTCTCTTGCTTATAGGTTAACGAAAAAAACAAAGTCAAATTAGTATGCAAAAGTGCACTCGACCCGTGGTCAATTATTTATATCACTTCATGCATCGATGCCACCGACTAAATATAAATAAGTTGATATTTTCTAAGTGGTTTGTAGAGTTACGACTTCCGATTATCGAATATTAAATTCGGCTACGTCGAGAACGGTATCGAGACCCAACTCAAACATTTGCACGGATACAACCCAAATGAAAGAGAGTTGGGACATGTGAATGTCTTTAGAGTCCATTAGAATCAATATCGACATACAGATCAACTGTTGTAGCCGTGTCTGTTTGATACGTTCCGAGACATGTGTGTGACATACTGCAAATGTACAAATTCAGCAAAATCGTACATGCTATGTGCCTAAAATTTGGAGCACCTCTAAACATCGTTTTTCCGTAGATGTCCAAGAGACGTACCAGACACAGACATGAAAAATGTAGTTAAGTCTAGAAATTTACAACTAACATAGACCTTTGAGGGGTATACCAGTGCAAAGGAGTGTCTCAAATTGTTCGGCAGTCTGCGAATGCTGGTTAGTTCGACTCGAACGGTTCCTTTTCATATAGGAAAATAATTTCGTTGAAGAGCTCTTCCGACAGTAGCATGTCAAATGTCTTGAAACGGAAGATACATGCCCGGGTCTAACTAGACGTAACAAACAATAAACAGACTAAATATAACGCGTCACTCCCTGGCATACGGCATCCACTCTTACTACTCATGTCTGTATTACCGGCCTATAGACGAGTTAGTGTTGGTGGGATAGCTTTTAAAAGACGTCGAGTTAAGAAGACGTTTTTTTTTTCATCGTCGTATCAATTTTCTTTTCATTCAGTGCCTCTAGCAGCTAATAGCTTCGCACTCTCGGGTCCAGATACATCCGTGTACCGTGTCCTGTGTTAGCATCGAGGGTGACTCTGCCCTTTCTCGGATGAATTCAACCATAATGCCACCTATACATACAGATAGATCCGAATGGGATGTATCTTTATATCATCTGCAGCTTGTCAGAGTGTGCTGAGAGTAACGAAAGACTCTTGATGCTTCGAAGGAAGTTGAGCCTTTCTAAATAGCGAGATAACGGGATCAAGTTACTGTAGACTGTTACTATTTTACCCTCAAGCCCAAAATGACACCATCACCCGGTAGGTTCGGGTATAGATAAGCGAAGGGACGTAACTGGATTAGTAAACATTTGTTTCCCTCCCAATATAAACCGAGATTTATAAAGTGCAGGATAATGCTGTTGAGCCAGTATTCATTTCAGGGCACACTAGAATTCTTTGCTGGTGTGGCTATATTTATATTCACACCCGCTTGCCAGGTGCGGTCAGTTTTTACTTTTTAATCCTGAAATAAGCGAGGAGAGACTCACTCGCAGTCTTATCCCGGCGAAGTAAGTCTAGCGAAAGATCTTATCGTCAAAACGAGTTCACTTCTGGCGGTGGGACCTTCGAAATTGCCTCGTTGTTTCGTGCCCCGTATAGTCTGGGCTGATAAGTCCAGACTCCCCAGAATATTGAAGCATCGAATTTTCTACGAATAAATAATGCTGGAAGGTCGTGCCTCCGTTTGGTTCCTATACTGTTAAAACCAGACCTGGTCGAGCCAGCCCTTCCTCGGTAAAAATAACGACCCAATTTAAATCTCGGATCAACCGAACATACGACCTCCCGCGAGCTTTCTTTCGCGACTCAATTCCGTGGGAGGAATAGTCATTCGTTTATTGGAAATCGGTTGTAAAATAGCACGTTTTTGGCCGTAACTGATGTTTGGTCTGAATCCTCATATAACTGCTATTTTACCAATTTGAATTGATACATGCACGGTATGAAATGTCTATCCATACACAGTCGATAAATTTGGGGTATAGAAAAACCAGTGAAATTCTCACGTTGATTTTGGAAACTTGTATTTTTTTTTTTTTTTTTTTTTTTGAATTCCGAGTATTTCTCTGTGAAGGAACTATACGTCTTTTATCTTGTGTGAAAAAATGATTAAAATTAGAATAGTAATCGAAACAAAACTCGACTGGATTTTCTGCAAGAAACACTTTTTTTTAGTGACCACATAAAATTGAGACTTTCTTTTTGTATCTGTCCCAAGGTATTCCAACCCCTGGCATGTGCCCCCGAACATCAGAATTTGTGTTTCAGGACAAGGGGACGAGAGGTACATGAACCGAAGGATAACATATCATAATGATGTTATAGTCCCGATTGAGTATTTCGTCCATAGCAGATATACATTTTTTTCTTCGGGGTTGGGCTCTCTTTTTGTCATTCATGCTTCTTAGCATCTTGGAAATCGGATGAAATGCAAGTTTCAACACCATTTAAAACACAATTCATGTTGTTCGTGGTGGTCTCGGGCACAAGCATTATGGCTTACGAATATTTCAACGAGCTTTTACAATTTATATGTCAGCTTCCCAGAACTGGTCACACATGCTATACGTTATTCGATATTGATTTGAAATAAATAAATAAATAAATATTGTGTGCAATAAACTGTGCTACAAATTACGATAAGGAGGTGACCTGAAAGGTGATACCATAATATGTGCAATTTCGGTCTGAAAATGGCAGACACAACCTTTACTGAGTCATTCAATCCTCAAATCCACGAGGATCTACAGCAAACTAGCTGACTTACTTCTGTGAATGAAACTGCAGATCGTAACGCTCTTCAGAGACTACATGAAGAAAATTGTAGTTTTTTTAATGTTTTACTTCAAAAATGATTACATCTTTCATGCTTGCATCTTCTTGTAATGTATCCATTGCATGCGCTATATTTCCCAATCACGAAATGGAAGCAGTATCTCTTAGACTGTACCATTGGGCCTTGAAATCCGACACTAACTATTCGGAGTTTTTCGAGTAGTCCGCGGTGCTAACCACTAGTAGTGAAGGCAGTAATGAAACATGGAATTCCTCTTCTAAGAGTGCTCCCAGTAACTGATCCCTCGACACTTTCAGGTCCAATTTGAATGTGACTATTCATTCGAAGGGAGATACTGACTAGTTCTAAGCAACTCCTGTACTCGGACGCAAGATTTTATATTCTCGTAGTTCCCATCTGCTCAGCTGTAAAAAATAAATCAGTGACTGAACAGAAAAGAGAGTTCAGCACAAATTTGGACTTGGCCATCCTAAAAATGCCTTCCAAGAACCGATTTCGCATAACTATGATTCGGTCTTGTAGTGGCTATACATAAGTATAGTTGAAGCATTTGTGTCGCAAAGTGAATAATAATGATTTTACCCGAAACATGACGTAATTGAGTGAAAATGACGTAAAGCTAACGCCCCCGTCTTATACATTGTCGTCGAATCGCTCCAGGCATCACCAAATTTGTTTTATCTAACTTCTGCTGATAAAATTATCCTACTTTGAAGTGATTTGAAGGAAAATGCTCGAAACTCAAAGTAGGATCGAGAAGTCGTCCACTCACCGTCTGATTATTTCCAACAGCAACATTTGTCAGTGCAAGTAGAAGGCTGCAGCGGATAATCGCCGTCCGAACGGTGGTCATCTTCGTTACACCGAAAACCGTGGATATCGTTCTACTTTTTATGTTGTGTAATGAGCCTGATCAAGAGCGTTTAAAACGCTACATGATTAACAAGCGTTTTTTCAATATCCACCGTATGTACTTCACTTTGACGAGTTTAACGAACCGTCATCGCGCACATCGATTTCGATCATTTTAATGACATCGCAGTTCGCACATTGGCACGTGCTGAATTTTATCGCTACCATCGTACACTGGTACCTCTAGAAGTCGAGAGCATTGAAGTTCCCTGTAATTTCTGCAGTTATTCGAATGTAAAAACTGAACGTCGTGGGGAATTAAATTACTGCGAGTAAACGAGCTTCGCTACGCAAAATCGCGTCAACCGGTCTCCGTGTGATTTCACGCATTCTCACCGCAACCGCGAAACTCTCTGTACTCACAACTCGCGACACTAACAAGGAGAGTAGGGACCTTCGATGTCACGGATCGGGTTCCCGTTTCACGTGGTGAAAGTTTAAGACCTCCGAATTAACGTGGTTTTTGATTTTTGATCTAATACGCCTTGGTTGCTGAGATATCGCGATTTGAAATTTAGAGATTTTCGGGCGGAGTGGGGCTCGCGCGTCTACTCCGTTGAGCGTGCACA
>JAFFZH010011720.1:22348-35645 GCA_018420115.1 Euura saliciscinereae
TATATATATATATATGTAATAATATGATAGAATGGTTATTGTAATAACGCAGGCACTTATATAACAAAACATAAGATTACGTAAAAAATATAATTGTTTAAAAAATAATTAATGTATTGGACATACATGCAAATTTTGTGTCACGCAATCATTCTGACTCTTCTTCACTACTACTGATATGTCGACAAATTGGGGGGTGGAAACCATCATAAAAGCAAGCGAAGCACAAAGGCTTACGACACCACGAACATAAGATGAATCCTATACCATCGCAACCACATTTAATCTTGCGAATCTTATCAGGAAAGCAAACTTCGTTTACATTTCGAAAAACTGATCTGTTTGGCGTTAATTTGACTCTGATTTTTCTATGAAACAAAAAGGACCTATAAACACTACTGGCTTGCGCATGCAAAGTCTTATGAGAGATTGAAAAGATATATGGAAAATAAATTGAAAAAAAAAAAATGTGCGGGGACGCGAACCGCGAACCTTCAGCGTTCTAGTCCGTCGTCTTACCGCCCCAGCCACGCCAGCACTTGGTTCCAGTGTGCACGCTCAACGGAGTAGACGCGCGAGCCCCACTCCGCCCGAAAATCTCTAAATTTCAAATCGCGATATCTCAGCAACCAAGGCGTATTAGATCAAAAATCAAAAACCACATTAATTCGGAGGTCTTAAACTTTCACCACGTGAAACGGGAACCCGATCCGTGACATCGAAGGTCCCTACTCTCCTTGTAAGCCGGATCAAGTAACATTCGTAGCGTTCATTATGTCCCACAGTGACCGTGATGATTGGTTACTAATTTTTATGTCTACTGCAAACCCGACGACGACTAAAACCCTCAGACTTTACTTTATGAATGATCACAGATTAATCCTAGTCGGGTGAGGCTGGTTGTTCGAAGCCGGATAAACCAGTACCACGCTCGCACGTGGTCGTGGTACGACTGAGTGAATTGCGGGGGAAGTATCAACAGAGGCTGTTGGCTGACTCTTGCCTCTTGCCTGTCGGCTGTGGGATGTTGAGCCGGAAGAACCTCTGGCTGTAGTATGGGGGAGGGGAGGGGGAATGGCCCCAAAAGAGACAGAAACATCGAGCACGTAATTGACCGAAAGAGGGGATCATCGCTATTTAGTCGCGACATAAAATTTGAAAAACAAAAGGTTAAGGTGATCGGCTCCACCGCAGCGGATGCGTCCGTTTCGAAGATCTAAAGTTAAAGATTTTTTGACATTTGACTTGAGATTCTATGAATACGGCACCGGAAGTATTTTACGTTATTTCTTCTTTTGGGCGGGTTCGATAATCACGAACGGAATTTCCTCTTGACGCTAACAGGTCCGTTTATCTTTGCTGGAAGCCTTTAGGTGGGTGGGCGAGTATTAATTTTCGGTTATTATTATACGTCCTAATACGGAGTATAAAGTGGATTCCCAACCTGACAGAGGCGTTCCGAATCGTGTCAGTAATTAGCATGACGAGAATACAAAATCGTTCAATAAGCCTCATTCAGCGTTGTTTGAATGCTAGTGAAATATTTTGTTCACAAAATTCATTCTGGCTCGCGAAACGAAATGTGAGAAATTGAGACTCAGGAATTAACATCGTTCGCGGTACGTTGATAGAATACAAATATGGCTTGATTTCGATTTTTATTTTTCACTGCCCGTTTTCAAACGATTTAGGAGTTTGAAATTAGGGATTATATAGGTTTTCTCGGTGAAACATTTCTCTCTGATGATTATAAAGCCGTAAAATTGAGGAAGATACATCTTTTTCCGTCTATTTTTGTGACCGGGACGGAGTCCCGCACGCAGGCAAACGATAATGACCATTTTGAGGACACGGGTAATGACATACGCTTACTTACCGAAACTACCACCGGTCAGACGGGCGCCCACGCCCCCTCTTGCCGAAGATTACACGAAATTACCAGTTTTTCGAGCAAATAGGCTTGTCCGATGGTGGAACCGGTGATTTTCAACGGTTAGGACCAGTCCTGGGCTTAAGTGCCACGCCGTGACTGCGTTTACGATTCAGAATCAAATAACTGGACGCTTAAAAATTGTGATAACCAATTATTTGAAATATTGTTTCACTCATATTTTTTTCTTGTTTTACACTAAACCGACATTTTGTTCTTCACGGTCGATTCGAAAACCTTTCGGAATTTTCTGCGCCGATACATAGAACATGGATTGTTGCTTCGGAGCACAGGACCAGAGTTTTACGGAGTATCCAGTTCTGGGGGACAGAAGCGCGGATGCCTGGTGTATAAATCAACGTCCTGCCTCCTACAACCTGGGGAATCTCGCTAGACGGCGAGAGCCGACGAGAGCCCTCCCTGATCGTGAGGACTCAGGCTGCTTATGCTAATAGCGGCAAATCAATTTATTTATATTTATTTATAGCATTCAAATGTTCATCCCAGTGTGCTCGTCTCGGGCTAAGACCACCCGCGGAAAGGTAGTGCCTGATGGAGGAGCGAGCGAAGCGAATGAAGTCCGAGAAGGGAGGTCTGCTGAGACCATTATATGCGTACAGTGACGCAATGTTACCACAAACGTCTTAGTATTGTTTCCTAAGGCGAAGGCCGATCTTTGCAAGTCGTATTGATATCGGGTCCATAGTCTGGTTGTACATACATACACGTTGCGTGTATTCCAACTTTTCGTGCACAGTTTTTAATCCAGCTTCATCAACCCCAATCAACAAATCAATCTGGAGTATTCCACTGCAGCCCGTAGGGCACCAATCGAAGCAGACATCGTGTTCCTCGTCAAAATATCAGTTCTTGTTGTTGCAGTCTGCATCGTGATATCCAGAGGGCAAAATATATTTCGCAACGCTGCGGACCGGTGGCTATACCTACGTATGAGAGATCTCGAAACCCTTTGCAAGATTAAAATTTAAGAGGGAGTGTCCCTTTAGCTCCGAATTTCAATCATTTCATTTCGGAATTGGAGAATTAAAAAAAAAAAACGCAATGTTGGTATGCGAGCAACTTTTGTTAATTCCCCAAGCGTTCGCCCATTGATTAATCAAAAACCAAGAAGAACCACGATGGCAAAAGATATCGCGTGCAAAACGGTTCTTCGTCTGTAACCACACAAGACGCCAATTTTCCCACAGACTGGGACCTTTATAATAATATGTGATCCTTCGATGTCTATCATTAACTAGCTACTACGACGAGTGTAAGTATCTGTAAGAAATATTTTCTACCATATTATTTGTAACTCTGTGGCGATTCGAGTTCCTATGGAACCGAGATATTTACACGATTTTGTAAATTTTCTGCTTGACGCGGTACCAGCAGCCTAACTGGATAGAAAAAAAGCCACCGTACAAGTTGAAAATTACGTTCAACATGCCTCGGCGGATGCAGACGCATATATAAACCTGCATCTGCATTCGGGTATACCGCAGGTCGCCTGTCTAAGCTCGATGGACGCGAAAAATGGTTAGCAGTTTCCTTTTACGTTGCAAAAAGGTCGCCACATGCTGCGAGAGATCTCACGAAGGCCCACGTGGTTCCTGCAGACACATGGACGTGTATTATATATACCGAAGCCGGTGATTATGACACGAATGTATTTGACCCCTTCGCATTATACTCGGACTTTTTACTTGTCCAGACGAAAGCAACCAATCCCAAGTCGTCTGACGTACTTAATTTATTTTCAGGCTCGAAGATGAGCGTTGGAAATTTTTCGCAAAGTTAACGAAATAATTAGTACCATGACCCTTACGGAGACAGAGGTGACAGCCATTCTGACAGTGATGGAAACAGGTAGGAACTTGTGCCTCGACGAATTATCGCAGTTCGGATGCCTTATGCGTCTGCAGCGAGCCGCTGGGTGATTAACCTGCTAATTAATACTACGAGAATTTATTGTCGAGGCTGTTTCGCAAAGCGTATAACGAGCAGCAAGCCATTTTGAAAAAGTTGATGAGAGTACATCAAGACCATAATTAAGGGGAAGAGAAATGATGTGGATAACCATCGAAAGCGTATAGGTCACTTGAGAACATCCGGATTTGAACTCCGAGTGCCTGGAGGAGATGCGGTAACATTTTAGACAGGAATACAATCCGATTCTCTATATCGTCGCCGTACCAGCAAACTCCGCCGGTGGATGATCTCTGCACTGCAGGTTTCCATCCAGAGAGATGCGGAGGCTGAGACGGCGTGTGTCCGGGTCACGGGAGAGAGATGAACCAATGAACCGCAGAGGTTCTCACGGCCACTTTGCTCGATTTAAAATTAAACAATGACAAAGGTGAGAGGTAAGTGGGCAACATCGATGGTTGAGAATCTCTGCCACGTCCTGTCAGCCATTCGAAAAGTCCGAGTGCTCACCAGTTCTGAATGAATTTGCATTCAGAAATAAACGCTCGACTCTGCACGCGTCGTGCAGGCTGCTATCTCATTCATATTTAACGCCGTTTCAGGGCGTTCTCGTCGCGTACATGTACGTTGAGAGACTATCTGGAGCCTGCAGGCCTCACGCCCCGGACGATCGGACCACTTACTACAAACCACACGTGCTTTTAATGACTGAAGAAAAGTTCGATGACGAACGCGATTGCGTAAGGATGGAATGAAAACCCCTGAGTCCTGAGAATGCGAACTGTCAGAATAACGAATCAATTTCAGTATACCGTGACATGCAGCAATCTACACCGACTGAAAGTTAAACTCAAAAGTTGTTATTTCTTCACCAAATGATGGATAGTTCTCCTTGTTAGTGCATCACTGTAATCGGTCACCATAATCGAACCAATATATTTGAAGCAAATTCCAAAGGCTGAGTCACTCTTGAATTACTGGTTGAAAGAAGACGGGTCTGAAGATATCTGTGTACCTGAGGATTAGATACTAGAGTGGTTTTGATACACAGCTACAATAACTGAATTGGATCCAATGATATTGACTGACAGTAGGGATCACTCTTGTTTGCAGATGTCATTAGCACGTTTAAACACAAGACGAGGCCGTTCAGCTGTTTAGCGATCCACTTATTGGTTGTTGGCCCGTGGGAGTCGATCTGCGGTGAATCTTCCCACGATTTTTTCTTTTCCATTTGGATTTGCCGTTAAACAGTATTCGACCGTCTGATTACTCTATCGAGGTGCGGGATCAAGCCAAGATTCACGGCACGCTCGCGACACGCATGCGACGAGAACGGAAATAGTGAGCTCACTACATAAATCTAGCTTTTTTCTTGTATTATTGTTCAATATTCAACCAATGAATTCTTGATAATATGAACATTTTATCATCTCCTGTAAATCTGTCCAATTTGCCGCGCACGGTTTTATAATTAGATAGTGGATATTCATAAAGCTACTCCACTTAAGTCTACTAAACTGGATATACGAGCTAATAGCATAGCGTTTGCTTCACGAGCGTGAGCACCGATTTGAATGAATTATACGTAAAAAAAAGACACCCGGTCGTCTAGTCGGCAAAACATACTTAAAGCGATGAATAATTATACCATGGTAGCCTAGAACACGAATAACCGTTTAGCACAACCCTAACCTAACCTAACATAAGACCATAGACCCTACTACGTGCTTAATATTCATACTATACACGAGACGATAAAATAAAATTGGAAGAGCAAAGAATGTTCGGCGCGCAGACAGATGTGGACGGTGCAGGACAAGTGGTCCACGAGTTCAGGTGCAGCAGTTGACCCTGCGACCCCAACTTCTTCGCTTCAGAGGTCACCGTTGTAGGTGATCTCGCAGCGGCCCGTATCCGCGTACGCAATTTATGTTACTGCTTCTCCTTATACGTTTCCGAGTACTAAGCGAGTATGATACTCTCTACACGAAGGCAGAAAAGGATACGGGTGTATACTGGGTATGGGGCACATGCACAAGCACAAGCTAGACGCCGCGTGTGTTGCTCACACGCATCCGTACGCGAGAAACGTATGAATATATCGGGATTATATGCGTACTCGAAGAGATGGTGACAACCTGGCTCTTTAGAACAGGAAACTTGGCTCGATGTGCTAACGTAACAACTGTAGGTACTTGATCATGGTTCGAATGGATGATCGAAGGTTCTGACAGTCATATGCAGTAGCGAATATGTGTCCGTGCATGTGGGACTGGACCTCGCCTCAGGTATTTGTTAGACTGTCTCGTTCATTACCTAAGGTGTGGATTAAATGTTATAATCGACGTGACAACCACACTTTATGTGGTTAGCCCTTGATAAATTATTGTTGGATAAATTCATTGTTCACCGATACACGTAGAGTCTGTGATCTCTCATGAAAACCGTTCGAGTCGTATAAAATACTATGCAATCTTGTAAAGTCCTATTAAATTCAGTAAATATTTCAAAGTTTCCGACATCCCCGGCAGGAGTTCCGTACTGTACAGTTCGACATCGAGTCTCACGAAGTCCTATGAAGTGTCATGAAATCCTAAGAAATACTAAGAAAGCCGAGGAAAATATGGAATCCTGTAAAGTTTTCTGGAGTCCTTAGAGATTTTTCAAATACGAAAGTCTTCAAAATCCCAGAAGTACCACCAAATTCCATGAAATCTCTTGAAGTCATCGTGCAATCTCTGTGAAATCTCATGAAAATTGTAACTGATGAAGGCAAACTCACGAATGCCATCATCAAGTCTTGTAGAGTCCAGTGTAGTAGATACACCATTTTTTCGGAGTGATTGACCCTCCGTTACTTACGGCTTAATTTTTGTCTAGAATAGGGTTTAGAGTATCAGACTCGTAACGTGACAGATTTATCTAAACATGATTTCATTACATGCTTTGTGTCAAGTATATTGCATGTCGTTATTTCTGGCACCGATACAAAATTATCTTCATAAAGGGCTATTGGAATAATTCCTAACGCGTGTTTTCAGTAACCCTTTATTTTCGAACTGTTATTAGAAAGATGATACTCATAATTTATTAATATCCTTCCGCTCAAATATTACTTCGAGTTTTTAGGAACTCTTATTGATTGAAAAAGAAATCAAAACGCGAAAAAACTGAATGATTAATTTTCCGAAGACAAAAAAATGCATTTTAATCTCTGGAGCGCGATTTTATTGGTGGAGTAAATTCGCTTTCACAAAACCACTCAACTATAGTGAATGAACTTGCCACCACAGAAGCGCTGCTCAACAAACCTGTTAAACTTCCGGCTCAAAGAGACCAGTGGTTAATGCAGGCGTCTACCTTCCTGCCTTAGCTGATCTCCACAAGCAAAATACTCTTCAATTGGCCTCTGTTGTTACGCTAACTTTACGAAATAAGCTATATTATGATCAGCCATTATTGATAAGACCATCTCCATCACCTACACTTCAACTTTACCTCAATTATTCACCTGATAATGTTGAATAAGGTGATAATCAAGAGAAAGGGTAGGATGACGACAATACCCGGGAAAAAATGCTTTGGATCTAATTCGAATCTCCAGAGATCTAATTTAGATCTACCTGGATATCCGGACATCTCGGTAGTTTTTTGTGCCTTGCGAAACTGCTGTTTTGGTGTAAGATCTTCGAAAATCTTCAGTAACAAAAAAGTGCCCCAATCGAATTGGCTGAAATTTTTACACGGTATGTCTTTTTCAATGCCAACAGTTGTCCGAACATTTCATAGTGGGCCGAGCAGTGGTTCAGAAGATATATTAACAAATATTCGCAAAGTGGCGAGAATTCAGCGATTATGAGGTCCCAAAAAAGTTCTTTCGGCTACAGTTTAAAAATTCAAGGTCGATCGCGAGTACGCAAATGAGAATAATTAATATTGAGCTTGAAATCTCGAATCGTGGGCAAAGAAACAGTTTTGAGACCTCATAATCGCGGAATTCTGGCCTGGCCACTGTGCGAATATTTGTAGATGTATCTTCCGAACCACTGCTCGGCCCACTAGGAAATTTTCGGACAACTTTTGGGATTGAAAAAGACACACTGTGTATAAATTTGAGCTAATTCGATTAGGGCACTTTTGAGTTATGAATGATTTACACTCATTTTGTTTCAAAACTACACTTGAACGGGGTATTCAAAATCTGATGGAAATATTCTCGAAAAGTTCACGAAAAAACAAAAAAATACATCGTTCACGTTTTGACCTATGTAACGTCCAAAAACTGTTAAACAGGAGATGCCGCCACAGCCATGCATGAACAGTAAATAATGAGACCATGCCCAATTGGCCATTACATGATCACTTCAGTATTGAAAAATTCTCCCCGCAAATGTACAAAGCATGAAGGTGACCAACTCACTGTCTTATCGTGCGATTAGGCAGTATCATTTGGGAAGACTGAATACTGAACACAGTTTGGTTTAGTTCATCACCGAAATGGATCCAGGCAAGATGTTTTCTCCACTACTAGTATTTTTGCTAGCCATGTGTATTCATGAAGGTAAGGTCCATTCACCAATTACACTGTTAATTTCGTAAACTTATTGGATTATGGTAAACGTAGAAGTCTTCAAGACAAACAAAAATAATAATAGGAATGAATAACGGTACGGTAGCAAACTCATAATTCTTCGCGTTCCGATGAGACTGTTACTACACATCACAATTGCGGATTGAGCGGGTAGAGTCACAGGTTGATACCTACTGCACGAAAAGACTTATTTCTCGATTTTGTAAAAACAATTTCACTACCAGTGATGAGATGTAGGTCCTTTTATCCAGTCACTTTGATTCGTATTTGAAGAAACGAAGGTTGAGTCGCGTAGGATTTAAAAAAGGACCAAGTTTTTCTACTTTCTAAATTCATGACATTAATCCAATGAGCATAGATTTGACTTTGGCATAAAAGAAAACTGGTGATTTGTGGTTGCACAATATGTTTGCATATTTTTTAGCACTATGCATAAAATGCTGGGAGTGTTTGTCAGAGTATGATGACTCCTGCAATGATCCGTTTGATAACAGAACGATACCACTGACCGACTGCAGTTTCAAAGCAGTTCCCTCCCAATTACCTGCAGGCGCACATTCAATGATATGCAGGAAAACTCGACAGGAAGGTGAAAAAAATACCAATATTATGAATACATTATACAATAAGGTGTTCTATATCCGAGGCAATAATCTCACGTTTATGTAATTAACAAATGTTTTTTAAAACGTCTCATGACGTCTAATAATCGATGACCGCGATGTTATCTCGGATATGAAATTAGTATTATCTATCAGAAAAATATTTTTCATTCCAAATATAATTATGCACGCAATGCGTATCGACGAAAACCACCTCAGTACCTGATACGTACATTCAATTTTGACGCACTAATTGCTTATAATGATCAACAACTCCAAATGAGTACAAATTGTACGCCTGGTAGTGTAATCCAATTGAAAATATTGTGTCTCTCACTGCGAATCAGTCGTGATTTTTTTCCTCTCTTCAGTAAATGGACAAGTGAAAATCTTCCGGGGCTGTGGCTTTTCGAATGACTCATTGTCGGCTAATATTGGAGAGCGTCAGATGTCCTGCTTCGTGCACACTGCAGCCCATAACATAGTCATGGAATATTGCACATGTGACACGGACGGCTGCAATTACACCTAATCAACTGACGATAGCGTTTATCTCAATATTGAAGTATTCAGCGAGCCATTTTTAGAATCCATAATCAAATGTTACAACATTAACAAACATTAGAGTGAGCGTGATTGATCGCAAGGTCAGTAGAATGGGTCAGCCACAATCAACCAACAAAATGTCAGTGTATTTTCAGTATGTAGTAGATAAAAATTAATTAGCTTGTACGAATAAGACAGGAGAATATAATTAATGAACTAGAACCCAAGATCGAGAAGTGGTGATCTGTAAATATGTCAACGAAATGTATCAGCAGTGACTGGAACTTCGAATATAATTACTCGTATGGGCGTGAGCCGACAATGCAACAGCATCATTCATTCAATCCTACTGACTCCTGTAAATATGTAATAAAGACATGTCGTCTTATGATGAGGAAAAGTCGTCCAACCATCTTCAGATGCCAGAAATAACGTGAAGTTACTCGCGAATGATCTGATGAATCTGTATAAATTTTTCGGAGTGGTTTAAATATTTATGGTTGAGGAAGTAATGTCAAGTAAACGCTCCTGAATATTTGAACTCAAACTGCAGAGATCGACAAAAACGCTTCTTCAGATTTAATATTATTTTTCATCTCGTCGATCCAACTTATTTTCATTCTATCGAGTGAGGAGTAAAGATTGGTTTAAACTATTCTCTGTTTTGAACACACGAAACAAATCATAATAATTTTACAGATATTATCTTTCCTCTCATCTTCAGCATTTGAACCCACAGAATCTTGTTTACAACAGAGTTGAATTCGCCAATAAACATCAAGTCTCATACTCTAAACGAAATCTAGATCATAACCGAGTCTGAGTTAATTTAACGATGATCAAATTGTTGTCTTGACTCCTTTGATCCGTAGCAGTCTTCGAATTTTACTATGACTTCATAATTTGCATATTTCAGCAATAAACCCAGATCAATCGGTGCTTAATTACAAATGTGAAATATATGGTTATGGATTTTGAAACGTCTAATTAGTAATCGAATAAAAGTTGTCGAAATTCATTTTTTCTTTTTCTTTGAATCAAGTACGAAATATGTAAGAATTCATAAAACGATGATTCTACACGCGATATATTTTTGTGAAGAAATAATTATAATCACTCATATAGAGCAATATTCTACCAATAAACCTAATTGTCCCTTAAATTTTTTCCTAAAATCAAAGTTACAACAATTCTGGAGTATTAAAAATGTACAGGAATAAAGTGTCAATGCTTCGGGTAAGGGATAGAGATGGGGGTAAATTAAAATAGAACAATCATGCCAATGTTTTTTTGTCTTTTTTTAAACCTTGTAGATAAAAACGATCGCTGCTCCACAAATGTCCAAATTGGCTCGACGCGACCTCTACAAGGTTTGAAACCAACCGAATTTCAGACCATTCAATCATGCCTCGCGTTACCATCGGGGGCTAACGACTCTACCGACCAGTGTGAAGTGCTTTTCTGTTTAATCGCAAAATTTGTGTACACCTATAGAAGATATCGGTTTCAACGGTTTCAAGCTTCATACTGGAAATACATACCGCCTTTCTGCTAAAGTGAAAGTCAAAATGGTCTCCAGGTTACCGACCGCGGTACGAACCGTACAAAAGAAAGATTCTAGTGGCGTAGTACATATCAGCTCAAGTGGCGCCACCCTGTCGGCCATTTCGTTCGAAACGTAGCAACCTCGGCGTGAATCAGCTGTTTGCTTGAAACGAGTGATTAATATCAAGTATTTTTCAGCATCCGTATTGTATATACCGGCGACACTAGCGCTTACCTAGCGGCAAGCCTGGAACTGCGATTGAGAATATCGTCAATTGAATACTCTGATCGTGAAGGTTGTTCAAAAACTGCTGCCGTCTGCTACCGCCTGCCAAAGCCCAAATGAGGCCCTGTTGCTGCAACAGGCGCCGCTAATACCGCAGAGCAGCCGGGAATTCGGTGACCAGGGACGTCGAGATCTAAGAGAGCTACCTGATCATTGCGATCCACGACAGAAGATGAAGAAGAAGATGAAGATGATGATGAACTGAGCGATGAACAAGAAGAAGAGTAAGACGAAATCGACAAAAGTTGATATAAATTTAGTACGTCAAGTAAATGTGTATATAAATTTTGAAAAAAAGTTAGTAAATAAAATGAAATATATAAAAACATGTTTCCAAATTTCATGTTAACACCAAAAAATATATTTACGGCACAGGCATTAAAACGGCACTTTACGGCACGGAAATGGCACGTTTCAAAGATGTCATTAATATAGAGTGATTGAGAATTCGTGACGAATCTTCCAGGGTCATACAAAATAAGTATTCCGCGAGTTCTATATTTTGATGACGACTGAATACAGGGCCGGTGCGGTGATCCGCCTATGGTTTCGGAAGCAAGCAGGTATGGAATTCCATACCTCAGAATCTTGGCTCACTTTCCATAAAAATAAAATGTACAAGTGGACGTGGCAACCAATCGCCACGAGAATCCATTATTCCACAACTTTGTTCTATATCCTGTTTGTTATCAGTTATGTATTGTAAAGAATTCCGTTTACTACGTTGTACAGCCGTTCCTAGATGCACGTTGATGTGCATCTCAGGTGGCGGCGAATTCACTTAAGTGGCTTAATTTTAATGCCTTTTCCTCAATAAATGATTTTTACAGTACAGCTGTGCACAGGCATTAAAACGGCACTATACGGCACGGAAACGGCACATTTCAAAGGTGTCATTAATATAGAGTGATTGAGAATTCGTGACAAATCTTCCAGGGTCATACAAAATAAGTATTCCACCAGTTTTATATTTTTATGACCCCCCCCCCCCCCCCAATATATACCAATATACCTACCAATAGCACTCCACGCTTGGGAAAATCTTACTTCGTCGGCCCTGACTGAATACTGAACACAGTTTGGTTTAGTTCATCACCGAAATGAATCCAGGCAGGATGTTTTCTCCACTACTGGTATTTTTGATAGCCATGTGTATTCATGAAGGTAAGTTAATTGATCAATTACACTGCGAATTTCAAAACCTTATTGGATTATGGCAAACGTAGAAGTCTTCGAGACAAAAAAATAATAATAGTAATAAATAACGGTACAGTAGCAACTATTAATTCTTGGCGTTTCGATGAAACTGTTACTACACATCACAATTGCAAAACGAGCAAGCAGAGTTGTAATACAGTAGAAACCCACGTACGAAAAGACTTTTTCTCGATTTTGTAAAAACAATTCCACCACCAGTGATGAGATGTAGCTATATTCTTTCATCCATTCACTCTGATTCGTATTTGAAGAAACGAAGGTTGACTCGCGTAGGATTTAAAAAAAGACCAAGTTATTTTTTATTTCCTAATTTCATTACGTTAATCCAATGAGCATACATTTTTCTTTCGCATATTCCGTGTAGAAATTTCTTAGGGAAGGCCTGACGAATGTTAGGATCCCCATTAAAGTGTCCATTTCTGGCCCCGACTGAAAATGTAACGTGTCGTACATCAGGCTCCGATATTATCAATTTTTTCAGGATAACTGATCCGGCCCAGGTCAAGCCCTGATATACTGCCACTGTTAAAAATATCCTGAAAATTCGCACGCAAACTGGAATGAAATTTACAAACCCTGGATATTAAAGTGAAATTAATATAAAACATCTTGGAATTTCATATTTGTGTCTTAATATTCAAATAACA
>JAFFZH010011722.1:3816-43827 GCA_018420115.1 Euura saliciscinereae
CCCCCCCCCCCCATCGTAACAAACCTCGTTCCGATACGATCCTCATACGAAGGTGGCCAACAACGATGATGCCTACACGAAGATATCATCATCAACGAAACCGGCTCGTGCGCCCACCCCAGATATACGTAAATTGATTAGAGAACCACCCAGCGTGTCCCTTCGTGGTTGGATCAACCCTTTCTCCACCAGCGCCATTACGTCCCCGGCTACATTGGTAATCAATACAATATCGCGGGTGTTGGATTTTCTTTTGTCAAATTTTTTAAAAACTCTGAAACACCGTATACGTAGATTTGTCTAGACGCATCAATCTTTCGCAAAGAGAAAACTGGGGAGAAACTTTTTTTTTCTGTCTTCTCTCTGTTTGTTTGGCTGGCCGAATGCCAATGGGCCTGTGAAATGCGATTGAACGGTAGCCGGTACTCCGCCCTGCTCGGGCAATGGAGGATTGATAAAAATACCGATACATTCCGCAGCTAGCTGTGCATTCAACCCCTTCGAATACACCAACCCTCCCACTTGCTGTGAGGTATTAATTAAAATTCCGTAGTGTAAATATTCTGAAGCTGGTTACTGCCGTCCATTATTGGCTAATTGACTTGTTTATACTTTCCGGAGGACATCGATAGCTTTTGAGTGACGATTTTTTGAAAAATCAATCCGTACAGGACCGTACAGAGGGGTAGGTGGGGTTGAGGTTAAGCCACTGCGCTAACAAGGGGAGCAAACAAAACGTGTCAGGATTTTGTAACGAAGATGTGTGCGTAGAGGCGAGGACGATAAATTCGATACAAAAAGGAACCAAGGAAAATATCGTGTTGGAAAGGTTGAGCCCGCCCGCGAATCTATGTATGTGCTTTTCAGATATATAAATAGGGAGAAAAGATGAATGGAAAAGGGCCCTCGAACGTAGGTCGATATATTTCCATCACAAACTGTCGACGGAGGATTAACTCCAAAGTCAAAAACATAGCGTGTGACCAAAAGCCAAAAAATCCATTCCTCCTCGAAAGAGGGGAGACCCTTTGACTAATCCCCTTTTGGTCTCTTTCATCAGGTGAAAATAGGTTTACGAGTGGGCGACCTGCGGGTTTCGATAAAAGAAACACAAATTAAGTGTAAGAAATTACCGTGCTAGTCCTGATAAATGATAATGCCGGATATTCGTGACAGAAAAAGAACCTGAAGAGGAAGTGCCCTGTCTCGCGAGGGAGTCCGCATTGAATAAATAAACTCGGTTCCTTGGTAATTATTTATCTTTAGCTGGTCCGGAATAAATACCATAAACATCTCTACAAGGTAGGTATAAAGACGCGAGTTTCGAAAACATCCGACGCAAAGACTCCAGTGTAGATATCTCTGCATCCGGATGATGACGGTGAAGAATCAAGTTATAATTAATGACATGATCGTTTCATAATTAATAAGACCGATGCAAAAAAAGAAGAGACACTTATTCTGTATTTGCGTCATTCTGAAAACCTTTTCCACATCAGAACGTTTTACCTTCTTCCTTCCGTTCGATGTCATCGAATCAACGTTGAGGAATAGATGTGACTTATGTAGACCACCCATGGATGTGAAAATGGTTCTAAAGTAGGTACCTAAAACTACGAGAAAAGAAACAAAACTGACCTTTATTCCCAACGTTGGCGCCAGTATCCCGTAGTCGTGTAGAGCGGGAAGCATCACGGGGGGAAGATTAGTCATCATCATCCTGTCGTTCGGCTAAGGCGCACGCCGTACCGAACTTATACACAATTATTGGTATCCTACAACCGGTGTCTGACCTACCTGAAACAAAATTAAACAAAAGGAACATTAGAATCGATGGAAGAAAAAAAAAACTTTTTTTCCTAAAAACTACTTTCAATGAACGATTGTTCAATCCAGTGTCATGATATTCAAAATCGCGATGTAGGCTAGAAGCACCGTTTTGGGCCACCCCACCGTTACTTATTGCTGGTGCTTATATTTCGTCAAAATGTTCGATTACTAGCAAAAATATGGCTCGACGAAAGTCTAGGATACAGTTTTTCAATAATGAAGCAATTGATGGCCAGCAACGGTGCATCTACCCTATGTACAACCATTCCTTCTGATGCAATGTGAATATCTGTTTTGGACGAAGAAGTGATATGATGGCCACACCGAATTTTCAACTTGTATCACACGCATTAGCATCTCATCAGTATGTCACATTGTACTGAACGTCATCATCGTAGTATCGCTGACCAAACATCGACGCAACTGCAGCCATCACAGTGAATCAGACCATCACAAGTGCTTCTTTGCTAAATTTGCTTGTGGAATATCGTCTGATCGCCAACCCTTGTAAGGTACAAAGATAAGAGAGCCAAGGTATATATATAAATGTTTGCGAGACTAGTGCAGGCTTCAGAGTTTATTTTCCGTCTCTACGTCCACGTGGAGCGTAAACGTAAAGACTGCGAATAGAAGGAGTTAGTAAACTCTAGTATGTCCAGTGTCAAACTTGTCGAGAATAACGCGTCAGCATTGAAAGAGCGGAGAGGATAAGAAGAGGCGAAGTAAGGTCCAGGTCCACGGGGCGAACCTGAGCGAGGCGTGCTCGCCTTCATTCAATTACTGAGCAGCCAATTATAAAGTTAATCCTTAAGATTTACATGGGACGGTGAATGCGTCCTGGATTAACCCTCTGATGGGGTGCCGCGCGTAGGTTTCCTGGTCGTACCCGAGAGGTTGGATTTGGGTGCAAGATTTGAACGGCCTTAGGAAGCCAGGATTTGATTTATCTCGCTCCTCACTTCTGCCGGAGCGGTATCTGGACGCGCTAGTACACCAATCTAACTTGTACCAACTGGAATCTAGATCTGGATGCAACACTCAAGCCGACATCATCGAATTTCCACGAGTGTCTGAACAGTGTTTTGATACCGAGAATGGTTGGAGTAGTGTTCTTCCCAGAGCTGTCAAGATCTGAAACTGAATCTGAATCCGATATAATATGCACGATGCGTATATAGCCGTACATGTGTAGTGGAATAACACTTTACGTTCCATAGATATACTCCTAGGCGTTGTGGATATATGTATATTATTACATGCCCCGTGCGAATATATGTAGTATCAAAGAGCAAACCCTTGGAAAAGCGAGATCTAGAGCCCTGGTGTACGTCTGAATAATATATTGAGGGTGTTATAGAAGAGGCGGGCGAAATTGCTCTTCGGCACATATCGCGATCCCATTCTCAGAGGCCCCAGAATCCATACGACAAATCTGTTTATGAAAGCGTTACTGCGAAGCAACGGATAACATCTCGGTTCTGAGCCCCCAGCCAAAGAGGAAACGCTGCCCCCTTCCCCGATCAAATCCTGTAAAAATGTTGGGTTTTTTCCTCTCTACTCTTGTTACATTCAATTCGAAATACGTCGGTCTTCCAGAGAGATGAATTCTAATAGCTACTCTCCTTCTCATCGAGTATCATCGGGTTCGCCACGATTCGAATCCGATGCATCGTCAATTCAAAGTTCGTGTCACATTCAGTATAACAAACACGTCACTGCTGATCAGAAAGTGTTCTTCAAAGCTATTTTTGATCCATAATCTCTAATTCGGTCGACACATCAAGGAGAAGGATGATGGAAGGATCGTTGAATTTTTGGACTTCAGTATTAGCAACGACAATGCGGTGGGTACCTACAGGTACAGGATCCTCGTTAAATCCTCTTGGAAGCCTCGAGTGATAATTGGGAGCGTTATTTAAACTTAATGCGGGGGGATAAAGCTCCCGTAATATGTCCAGTAACGTGAACAATGCTGGGCAAAGCACTGGCTCTCACCCCCCCAACACAGCTCCCGCGGAGTATGCGTTTAATTAATTCTATATCCCGGAGCTAATTTGTTAACTACGCTAGTAAAGCATCGCGGGTCGTCCCGTGTCCGGGTTATGGGAATAAGAAATTCAAACAAATTTTTACGCCCGAGGCTGCTCGCCAGTTTTTCCATCTCTACGTGTATATTCATGGTCGATCCAATGTTTAATAATTTCTACTACAATACCGGGGACGAAACAGCGCTCGATCAAAAGGACAGAAGTCGTTCAAATAACGAGGTGCCCGAAGCAAGGAAATAATTCCCTATTGACTAGCCATTATTCGGCGCTCGTTGTTCGGCAGGATAACGATGCAATTGCCTTTGCCTGTCCCTCGTGTCGCCTCCCCGTCGTTCGTTCGTCGACGGTATACGTATGTACGTGCGAACAGGCCACGGGGACTGTGATGTGGGAGGCGGCAGACACCGGAGATGACGCGTGTTTTCAATTACTTCACAGCCGATGGTCCGGCACACAGAATAGTTCGGGAACGGGCAATTTACATTTTTAGCCAATATTCAACCCGTTACTGCCGCGCCACCGACGCGACGGTCGCGTGGCTCCTGGACTTTCAATTTACTCGACGATCACGCCGTCAAAGATTGCCTTCAATATTTTTTTATTTTTTATTTTCTCAATTCCTTACTTTTTAGCATCATTTCCTTTTCAAAGATAGAGACGTCGATTTAAGTGGGGAAGAAAAAAAAATTCTGTATACACATCGTTTTGAAAACATTTCCGTTTTTAAATATATTCAGTATCTTTATCTTGAAATATTGAAGAAAGGGAGTATCAGTCGGAGTTTCTTTACTCGTCTTATTCTCAAATGTTGGAGAAATTTGACTGGCTTCAGAGGAAGAAACTGCTGGGTATAGAATTGAGAATCCAGGTACACGTTACTCGTTTATTCCAACCATTTCGAAAGTTTATGTAGTTAAAATTTATGATCTCGTATAACACTTCTCGACTTGGGGATTCGGTCGGTTTGGGCTAAATACTCGGATTTCATAATCATCTCGCGGTGGATGTAAACGAAACAGCGAATTCTTCGGTGAAGAATTATTAGCACATTTTCCGAGGCGGCGAATTCGCGTTGTAACCTATGATGGTGAATTTTCACGGTCTGTATGAAACGCGGTTGTCACCGATCATAACGCAGCGCTCTCAACCACGACGCTCTTACCCCTCGACGTAGACGACCGTTTTCGACCTGCTTCCTCTTTCCAACCCCAAAAAATGTGTGTCAGAAAACACATGTCTGGCTCGCGCGCGAGGGAGACCCGAAATTTATGCGAGGTTAAAGCGTTGACCTTAACCCTCTAACCCAAAACTCTTTCTCGCCCTCTCCCTGGGTCTCGGTTGTTTACAAAACAATAAATTCAGCTTCGTTTGCCAATTAATCGCTCAAGAAAGTTTCCACTATAAAAATCCTGACTTTTGCCTGAGTTTTCCTGACCAAATTGTAATTTTTCGTTGACTGAAATTCGGATAAATTAGTCGTTATTCAATTATGTAATAAATAATGCTTTGAATCAATGGTGGAAAAAAAATACTACTATTATTTCCATTGATTAATAATATTTCCTGACTTTTCCCTGACCAGTGGCCACCATGTGACATGCGCAATAGCAAGAACATCACCGTGTGAGTCTGGCGCTTGCAATATTGCGATTAGCACATGTGAAGGCTCTTCTCTATCCTCGTCCTCCGAGGAATTAGGTGATTAACAAGACTGTAAGAATCTTGTATCGTCTCTCTGCACGTTCTGTAGCAATTTCGCTAATTCCTGACTCTGACTGAAATTTTCACGTTGTCATTTCGAGTCATCAGCAACAGCCGAATGTGAATCCTGCCCATGATGAGAGTTTCCAGTGTATCACGTCTCTCGCCGTTGAATATCGAGGCCCCGTCCCGTTAATCGTGTTAATTAAGTTGGTTATCGAAATTCTTAATTAGAAAATTTTAATTATGTTCAGTAGCTATACAAGCAAGGAATAAGGGGTCTGTGTTTCTGCGCTCGAGAGATAGCGAATTTCAACGAGACGTTGGCAGCGCGGGTGGCGCACCTTCACTCGAGGCCAGAGAGATACGTCGGGTAGTCAGCGAACAGTAAGAGGTTAAGAGGGATCATGAGGTTAAGGTAATTAAGCTTGTGCCTCTCGTAAAGATTCCTTCACCGATGGAATCTCAGCCATCCAAACGTTGCGCCTGGTCTTCTGCAGCGGCATCGCATCTTCCGATTGTCGCGTAATCCTGAACCCTGAAGAAAATCGACGCGGATCGCAACGGGTCGCGATCCGAAACTAGATCCGTGACGTGCATAGTCAGAAAAGTAAGATTTCTCTGGTAGAATGGTACCTATGTATGCTCACGCGTGACAAAGTTTATGGGGCAAGGATTAATTGGGCACTTAAACCATCTTTACGGGGACAAACGTTACGGCTAATGACTTTTGACTATCCCCCTCCTGCCCCCCGTATCAACTCCCACTTTTCCCGTCTCCCTTTTAGCCTCGGAATGGGCATCCTTACCTTTGGCAACCCTTCGAGAAATTAGGGTGTCAGTTTAATCAGAATAATTGAGATTCCTGTTTCTGAATCTTCGGGTTACCAAACCCTCGGAGTCGTATATCTTGAAAACTGTAGTGGGACTGTAACCCAGAAGTGAAAACTAGGAGTTCGAAAACCGGAGAACCGCGTCCCGCATTTTGGAAATGATTGAAAGAAATTTTATTGTTTTTGACGGAAAACAAAATCTATTCGCTGAAACTGTCCCAAGTGCCGCAGGTCTCTCGATGATTAAATGAGGTGGAAAAGTGAGTTGGTCGTCAACTGTCAGCCTCCAGACTTCAGAGACAGGCTCGTTGGATCCTACCTCAATATTATTACTTATTCAATATAGATGTCAGATTGGATTTGTGTCACGATATCAAATCCCGCGCGTAACCGCGCCTAGACGAAGGGAGTTGAATGCCGGTAAGAAGCGAGCTCAGGGATAGAGAGAAAGAGAAAAAGAGAAAAGAAGAATTGACGTAGGAAAGGTATAATGGGTTTGAAGGCATGAAGCCTGACAATCTGATGTGGCTTCGATATTATCTTGCAATTACGCGAATTTAATCAACTTCTGCAGAGCAGTTTTATTGTGTGTATTATATCAGCCGCTTTGAATTCATTTAAAAGTCAATCCCGCGACGTTTGTTCGGTTGGGTTATCAGTAATCAACGTTGGATTTTCGACTTGTATAAATACAGACGGTTACAAAGGTAACAGCAGCTCAATTTTGCCGTTAATTATCACAAGCGGAAGGATTTTAATGTACGACTTGAATTTAGGGATGAAAGGGAAGTACAGTCGAATGTCAGAAGTCAAGGGGCCTTTGTGATCCGGCTATTGCTTCACGTCGAATTGATTCGCTCATTTATATTGTGATGAGAATTCTGACAAAATTCCTAAAATTCTTCGGCCCTTCATTCCTCTCTGTGTACCTCGGTAATCATTGAAGGAATATTTCGGTGTCAAAAACGACAGAAAATTCATACGTCAGCTTTGAGGTTACACGAAAAAAATCTTCTCACGAATCCGATATGTGCAGGGAAAAATGGACATGCTGAGGGGTCAAGTAGTGATAAACCACAAGAACGAATCACTCCTGGCGAACGACATAATCAACGATGTCCAGTTCGTCCTCTACTATTTTTCCGCCTCGTGGTGTCCTCCCTGTCAGACATTTTTATCCAAGGTGAAGGAATTGAACGAACAAGTGAACAAGCATAAACTATTGATGCAAATTTTCTACGTCCCATCCGACCACGACCAGAATGAAATGTTCGAATACTACTCAAAGAATCACGGACCGTGGTGAGTTGAAATTTTTTCAAGGGTCTAAAAAGTGGTCAAATCCCTTTTTTGCTCAACACCAAGGCTCGCAGTTCCGGTCGGACCCGTGACGGAAAAAATCAGAACGAAATACCACGTCTTTTCTATCCCAGCTGTCGTAGTCGTTGCCAAAGATGGTCGCATGGTCACGAGATCTGGAAGGAAGGAACTGGAGGAACAAGGTGTCGGCGTACTTTTGACCTGGTTTCCAGATCTCGAGGAGGAATTCCGGCCCAACGCGACCCCTCAATGATTATTCCACCGAAATTGTTGTGTCGGAACATTTTTTTCACAAAATCTGTATCAAATTCGCTGATGTTTAAATTACAGTTCTTTTTATATAATTTTGTTCTCTGATGAAATCAAGAGTCATGAAATCTTCCGACTGCTAATTGCGTAGAGAAAAAATTGAAATATTCGGGCTTGTTATTTTAATTCCCCTTGTTCATCTGGTTACCAATCAGAGAGTGTTACGAGAAAGTCTCATGAATATGGTCTTTATCGATCGGTTAAAATATCGATCGACGAATATTAAATTAGAAATTGAATTTGAAATCCTTCTCCGGCAGGAGTTTCGTAAGAGGCTAAAATATGCATCGCGGAAATAAAATGAATGATGAATCAGCTGTGAGGGAAATGCGGATGCCCTAAATTTCGCCGATGGGAACAAAATCAGAGTGGTAACTTATCTCTCTCTCGAAAAGTCTTTTGACCATTTGCAATAATAAATTTCAATCCGCGAGACCAATATAAACGAGATAGACTAATCAAATTCGCTTCGCTCGATCAGATTAACGACACCCGAACCCCCGAACGAACATTTCAACGATAAGAAGAACCGTAATCTCTGTGTCTGAACACAACAGCGAATTTCTCTGTCCCAATTCTGTTAAAGGACTGTTAAATAGCACCCACCAACTTTACTCGTTAATACAAATAATATTCTACAGTGGATAATTGTGTGCCAGTACGTTATAAGTTTGTCGATTTTCACTCCTCCCCCCTCAAACGACTGCGATAGATAATTAGTTATAACTAATTGCCTCCGAGTAGTTCAGTAGTTTCAATTTACCCAACATCAACAGATGTAGATAGACGAAACAGCTTTGAACCTCAAAGTCCTTACGCTCAGAGTTGCGGAGCGTAAACCTGCAAGTCGATTAATTTAGGGCAGCCCAATATCCTGCAGCTGGATTGTCGTGAGACAAACTCAATTAATAATTATCGAGAAGCGAATTAAAAAGACCGCAAAGTATTTTTCCAACTCAGCGTATAAAAAAAAGAGGGAGGATTTTTTTTTTTTTTGCAGATTTTTGTGGTGAAAGAAAGCAAGCAGTACCTACCGCGTTTACGAAGGAAAGGACAAAAGATATCGGAGACGATTATTTCGATTTCTATACGTCCTCGCGCTAACGACAATAAGCATAATAATAATAATGAGTATAAAAATAATATTCGTGACAAATAATAATAATAATAATAATGAAGGAAGTATAATAATCGTAGTCAGGGTCTTTGCTCTCCCGCTCATTATCTTGCTTCTTTTGAATCGGCCTCGAGACCGTCGTCGTCGTCGTCGTCGTCGTCTCGGCGTCAACTCGATAGTATCGTTACAAACTCGCTGTCCTCAACAGACGGTAGAAATCCAACTCGACGATCGTGGCTATCAGGTCAGTGAATAAATGAAAAAACGTGTCGATATAATTTGGTGAAAAATAAAAATAAAAATCACTGTCTCTGAGAGAAAACTCCGATTTTATTATTCCCAATTGTGAGCGTAAATGTCGAAATCATAAACGTTTAAAACTGACGAACGGTTTTCGAACATTTCGTATCAGATTTCAATACTTTTTTTTTTCAATTATTTTTTAATCATCTGGTGTGGTAATAAATTATTAATAAAATTCCACGGTATGTTTTCTATTTCCTGAACTGTATATAATTTGCAGCTTCATTAATCAAAGTAATTACAGTTTAAATCGACACTCATTGGACGAAGATCTTCCCGAGTGTTTAGACTTAGGTATACAGTTTAATTATACAGAAGAATAAATTTGTTCAACAACGCAGTCGTCGTTCGTTCGTTCGTTGGGAGTTTGAGAAAATCAATCGACGGGGGTGGGGGGGGGGGGGGGGGGCCTGGTTAACATAATTGGAAAATGAATCGCTCAATGGGTTTCATTAACACAAAAACCGCACCGTGTAGACTCAAATCGTAATTTGGGTATAACGAATTAGTACCTTTACATTGTTAAAAATATCTTGACATTTTTTATACAAACAGGAATGAAATTTAAAAATCCTGGTGGTTGGAGTGAAATTAATATAAAATATCTTGAAATTTTATATTTGTGTCTCAATATTGAAAGAACATACCGAGTTTTCAATCGCTATATCTCAATATTGATACGGTTTTATTTAATTTATGACTCTTTTGGAGATTCAAAACATACTATGATTATTTTTTTTAGTTTTCACTGTCAAAGGTATTTCAGGTCAATTATCAATAGTCCATCCAATTAAAAATGTTAAATTTTCATTTTTTGGTTCCCATTCAGCAATTATTGTAGCAATGAAAATCCATTTTTTTAATGAAATTATCATCAATTTTCATATCATATGAGTATTCAGCCGAATTTTCGAAACATTTTGTACATGAAATTTAATATAATCTTGGCTATAATCTTCTATAATCTCTATTGAAAAAGTTGAACTTTATCTATTATGTTTATCGGCATAAATCATCTCGGTTTCCAGGGTCCGAATTATATGCTTTACTCGAGAGATAATCATTGAAAAAAAAGTGCAAAACTGATTGGGCAAAAACCGCGCTATCCCACCGAAGTCACGTACTGGAACGAATCATCGTTCGACGTCGCTCGATGACGTCGGTCAGTTTGACGTGACCGTTAATTGTTCGATTAACACTGAACGCGGGCGAGCCCGGTAATTATTTCACAATCCTCCAGTGGCGAGGATTCGGCACAGACCCCATGTTTTCATAGAGAATTATCGGTAATTCTGACCGAGTGACGGGGGACCCCCCCCCCCCCCCTACCCCCCCATCATCGATTCACAGTGCGTTAACACCTAGTTTTCGCAACTGTGTCAAAGATGAAAAAAAAGAACCTACGGTTACGGAACTCTCTGTATCCGACACTTCTGTGACACGCGGCGGTAATCCTGCTCTAAAAAGGGATCATGCCCTATCAACAACGTTCAGCCCTTTCAACCCCCCCCCCCCCCCCGTTTCTCTAATTTACATTATCGCTTATCCCCCCTGCGCCCCTGTTCAAAGCCTCTGTTGACGGTTCGGAAACAAACTCGAAATACGTGGATAATGCGACGATGGATCATAAAGTTCATGAAATTGTATGCGGAGAGTGCGGAAAGTAAGCATTTCGCATCACTAGAGTAAAAATCGTACCAGAGGAGGAGTGAAAAAAAGTCACTCGTCACGAAATAATTTGAAGCTTTCAACACGAGCCGAAGGCAAGTGCTGCAAACTTCACGTGCGTCAATTTTTTTTATCTAGAATCAAATTTTGCAAGCAGGATTCGTTTTGTGATGACTCAAAATAATATTTTTTCCCTTTTCGTAATCAGGAGGTGACTCGTTTTGCATCGAGTACCATTACTCGGATTACTTCTCGGTGTTCGACTCTCCCTTGGCGTTGGTAGAAACCGCGGAACGAAGTTCCAATCGAAGGCACTTTAGTCCGCGCTCAAGCAAAGCAGCACTTCATTATCACTCCTTCGACTGTGATTCCCTGAGGATTTTCAAACCTGGTATACGGATAGGCATCTGCACAGCTGCGGTTTGTCCTGCGGGAGTATTTCCGCGACAAGATAGTGGCGAAATTCGAGAAACCGAAACCAGGGATTATTCGACGCAAGTATAGTATTTCTAGAAATAACGTCGGTAAAGAAAAAATTTCGTTGCCGAGTCTCGCTGCGAAAATACGAAGATAAGAAAAAGTGAAATTGTAATTTACTCCTGAGGGATGATTCGGGGAGACTCTGGATCCCGTTGTGCCAGGCGTGTGTGTGAATCAGAGAGAAATCTTGCCCTCGAAAGGGATTCCACAGAAACACCCTTCGTACGACACCATTCGAAGCTTAGAGTTGCTAAATTTACGAGCGCTTAACCGAGCCAAGGGGTCGTGACGCCTTGGATGGAGGCGAAATACCGCGAGGCAAAGAATTCAATGGAAAAGAAAAACGAAATAAGAGATGGAAAAAATGTGTAAAGAGTGGAGTAGCGACTACGGCGGATGAATTGATCGTAATACTTCAACGGTAACCGGATTCTTCGAGCTCTATCGAGCCCGAAATTATCCCGCGTGCGATTTAAAACAACCCTAAGTACCCAGGCTCGGGATTACACGCTGAAATCTCATTCTGCATCAATCGACTAAAGTTTGACCGTAAAATTTAGGGCTAATTGAATTTGTTTGTTATTATTCGATAAAATCGAGCAAACGATCGACAGGCTCGTTTTGAAATCAACGTCATATATAAATGTACATTTAGTCAAAGAGATATTTTTTAGAGATATGAACAACGCGGGTTCTAAAATTAATTCATCTATAACATGGTATTGCCTTATCGTTGGATTTTATCGATTTTTCAATGCCAGAGGGTGGTTCATTTCCGAGTTTGGTAAAAATTCTACCCTCGTTTGAAAGATATCTAGTTTGTTAACATCGACTGATCAAAAGCGATACTGAAATAATAAACGGCGATACCGGAGGGCAAACTGGTGCAGGCGGAATCTCTTCTTTTTTTCTTTCTCTATTCTGGAAACAGAATGAACTGTTTAGAAGACTGCACACAGCTGTTTACTCGCCGCATCGCGTTTCAGGCCAACGAGTTTAGTGCGGTTTACGGAATGCCTCATTGTCAATCAATCGGACGGTCTGATGATATTCGGATCAACTTTTCCGCGTTGAATACAATGAAACCCGATGATGAAAATTGCAGCGCAAATATAAAGTCAAAGCAGTCAAGTTACTTTGCGATGTTTTTTTTTTCTCTCCTGCACCGCAGCCGCATCACATCGACGCGGAAACGCACGTGACCGTGACGCATCTGTACGCCTTCAACGTCCCGTATACGACGCTCGGGGTACGCGGTGTGTCGTAAAAGTGAAACAATTTCGTTAGAGCCGGTGCAGTACCTACGTACGGAACCCTAGTACCGACCTACGTAGTTTCGAGGCTTATTTTCTATTCTGAAAGTTATTCTCCCTTTTTCTTACTCGCAAAAAAGTATCACGTCCGATTGGAACTGCGAACGAATAGCACGCCGATCCTACCGTTTAACGAAAACTAGGAAATGAAAAAGAACTTGTAAAATGGATCGGAAGAACGATATTTTCAAAGTGATTTTTTCTCAAAATTCCGCGTGAATTTTTAAATCACTGCACTTGACACGTATTGCATTGTAATTGACGTAATATTTCATTTAACCTTTCTATAAATAATTCAAGTTGTCACAAGTAGGAGAAACGCGGTTATTATTGTTGGCGGGTTTTGGAGCTGAGAGAAAATGAAGAAAACTGATAAAAATAATTTTGTGAAGTGCACAGATATCGTTATTTCTCGACATGTTTTTTTTTTAACACGGAAAATAGTCGATGAGCAATATGCTTGTGGCGAACCCGACTGACTCTCCTGTTTTCAGGCATCATCATATTCATCATGCGGACGTGACGCACGAGACATTTTTTCCTCAAACGAATCCAAAGCCTACGATATTGGAGGCGAAGAAACGCACTGGCAAAGTTCCGGATGATGCTCATTCTTTAGTCATGATGGTTTTCCAATTCCATATGTACCAAGAACGAACCTAATGGAATTCGAATCTTTCTACAATTATCCTCGACTCTACGTGTCTGTCTGACGACGAGAAACACAATCGAAGAAGTCCTTCAAGGGTGAAAAACAGTTTGTCTCAACTTGAATTCACAAATTCAGATATTGCAATAAAGTCTTGCGAAATTACCAGTGAAACGCATTGAAGTGAATTGCAGAAGCATATTCTTCGAATATATACAGGGTGAATTCCCAACGACTCGTTGATCTGAAATTGGCTAGAATCGTGAAACAAGCTTTCAGACAATTCTGAACCAATTAAAGTGTTCGAATGCTCATTTTTCGATTCTAGCAAACTTCATATCAAGGAGTCGTCAGGAGTTCACGGTGTGTATGTCAACTAAATTCCTACTTCTCAGTCAATTTTCGTGTCAGCCAGTTGCGCGAAATTTTGTTTGAATTCACTAAATTGTCATAGTTATAAGACAACCGAAAGTAGATAATAAAAAACCGTAAAGTTTGTCATCGGTGAAAGATGACAGCGAAAAATTTGTAATCTTTTGGGCATCTTCGGTAAAAACCTTTTGCTATCTGGAACCTCAGAAAGTTCACAACCAACATTTTCAACAAGTTGAGTGAAACATTGTGCGATTACCGCGCTAATTTAGTGGGAATACTCGTCTCGACGAGAGTGAGAGAGAGAGAATAGGTACTTTGGAGTTTCAAGGTCTCACGAATTCGCAATTTTTCTGAATTTTCATACGAGTTTCCCTAACCCAAAAGAGAGATATAAAAAAGTTTGGATATCTCGAGGCTGTGTAGATTATGTTTATATGTGCATTAGGAAAAGATTTGTCCACGAGAGAGGCGAGGGGAGAGAATCCTATGGTCCGTTACCTGACTTCGTTACACACCAGACGTAGAGAGTGCCGCGTGTTCGGAATGGTTTGTTGGTGAGTTGGGGACGGGTGAAATGGTCGGGACGATCTAAACACGACAGTGACGTTTCAATTTCGCGAAATCACAAAAAAACGATCTCGTCAAGATTTGTTGCCACAATTCTTTGAAATTAAGTAGATCCAACGTGAAAAAACAAAACCAACCCCGAAATTACCCATCAAACTTCAGTCAAAAGGGGCACCAAGCCGTGTGGAATATCGAAGACCATCTTCGGACTTCACGTCCCGCAAATATCGCAAAGGTTCGATCAAAACCCATTCAAATATAATTTACGACTCAATTTTTTGACTCACTTTGATCATAGAACTTGGCGAATGAATTTCGCCCGCCTCTGTCTGTCGTGACTATACAGCAAATCCCCTTTAGACGGAGGCGTATAATGGCGTCGGCTACGCGACTCAACTCTACCAGTCGATTCGACTCGGCTCAACTACTGCCAGAGGTCTCTGTAACGACTCTCGAAATGCAATCGCGTTCCTAATGCCGTCTAATGCCCGCAACCCCCCTTCCAAGACTTCTATTTCTCTTATATATGAACCCGTGTACTTATACCTACCGACTACGGTAGACCCTCTGACGCCAACTAACCGCGACTAATGTGAGTAGCTCCGTCTGGTTAATGGACTCGGTTACAAGAATTCGACGAAAAAAAATAATCCCGCAGTTCACATTCGGGAGCGATATGATTGAGGACCAAAAGATTTCAGAGGAGTAATCAGATTCCAAACTCCCAAATAGAGCAAAGTAATGCGATTCTGCATCGCATCGTGTAGCCTGGAGTGGAAAAGGAAACGTGTTTCCGTTCAAGCTTGACGGGTCCCTGAACTTGGGGAAACGTTCTTCGTTCCTCTCATTTAGCTACGATGCGTAAGTTTACTCGTTAAGATGGCCTTCTTCGGCTCGAGGAACAAAAGGAGTTAAATTTCGCGAAATTATCACAGGATGAAGAGAATCGAAGTTTCACCATAAATTCCTGTCGTTTAATTTATTGACATAAATTTTCAGCTGGATATAAATATTTCGTTCTCAATCTCGTAGGTTTTCCCATTAATTTTGAACGAGTTAACATGAAATTGATTGTCAATAAATTTCACAAGCTACAACGTAACTAACGTAACGTATTGAAAAACATTGATAAGCCGTGAGTGATAGAGCGTCGGCACGTTTCGTTGACGTAAGAGCAAAACCACCGCGCACCAGTACGCTGGCGACATCTTGTGGCAGGAGGCTACACCGCATGGATTACAGATACCAAGGGCAGACAGACTCCATCCAGTCAACGGCAACGGGATTTGAAGATCGAATGACGAGACATAACGTCGACGGAATAACGTCATCGCCGTGGCTCACGCATGTGTGCCTGTGTCTGTGTACGTATGACGGCGACTCAGCTATTGGACCAGCAGTCCAGCAGCAGAACGAAGAAGATCGTCGAACCAACAAAACTCGCTCCATTCTATTCTAAGTCGTGTCAAAGAGCCAATTAACACCGTCGCTGCAAGTCGGACAAACAAGACTCTGCTTCTCATTTTGTTGGTCATAAATCGATTTCTACTGGAACGGACCAATTTTAAATTATCAGAGATGAGTATACACGCCTCAATTGCTCCGAGCAATTAGGAAATCCGCTTTCACGATGAGAGATTCTTTGAAAGATAATGATGATCGTTTTTCAATCGTTGTCGGATTACCGGAACCACCGTAGTTTGGACCCTAGCCTAACCAAACATGGCGTAACCTAACCAAACGAAACGAAACTAAACTAAACGAGAGCGTGGGCCCGGTTCAAATGAAACGAAACTGTGGCTATAAACCCTTCCAAACAGGCCTTTATTACTTTTGTGAACGAAAAAGAACCGCACCGGAAGTCCTTTAATTGGTGTACTCTGCTATCCGACTCTCGGCCAAAAAGGAATCTAAAAATACGACGATTGATTTTACGCATGAAATCCAATGCTCGAGTATCGAGTTGCAAATATTTTTTTGAAAATATCGTTCGACGAACACAAGGGAGTAAACGTCAGCGTTTATTATTCCGTAAAAGGAAATGAGAGCTTCCTTCTGCTCGGAGTAGAGCAAGGAAACATACACCGTTGCTCTGCATATCTTGATCTAGCCACGACAATTTTTATCAAACTTTTCACCCTCTTCGGGTTACATATGACTTGAAATTTTCTGTTCACGGTATTACGAGATAAAAGCAGGCGACGATGCGGGTCCCGTTCAAAGAGTGGTAGAAATATCCTACTGTCAATTATGATTGAATTCGATTGAAAAGGAAACACGAAAAACGCGATGATTGACGATTTTGACCGTGAAAAATCCCGAAAGCTAGGATAGAAAGAGCGTCGGTAGTGTTATTTGACACGGTAGTTTGACCGGCCGTTAGAAATGAACGTTAGCATCTGTCGTGGACATGAATCAAGATACACGATCGACATTAGTCACGAGTATAACAATCCCTTGAACAAAAATTAAACGAACGAGAGACGACCACACGAAGCGCCACGGAACGAGACAAAACGAATAACCGTGTAGCTAGTTCTCGCTGTTCAAACAAACAACAACGATTTATTATTTCATTATCAGTATTCAGATATCCTGCACGGTCTGACGCCAGGATCGTAACGGGTGATCAAATTTCAGGTAGTCATTTATTTATTCATCCGTTTTTTAAAATCAACGATCGTGACAAAGCTCGCGATGAGAACTTTGCTGGGAGATAGTACAAACTATAATGTGATTGGAATGTTTTGTTGAATGGATTAATTACAAAGGTGTGTAATTAAGTGTGATATATACTAAAATAACGATTTACTCGACAAACTAAACCACCCCCACTTCAAGAGATTAACAACCCCGAACGAACGGCTCGATCAATTTAGTCCTGTTTGACAGCAGACGAGTATTGTAGTGTAGGTTTCTACCATTTCTCATATAAGACCTCATCAATCCTGTATTCTTAGTGAATAACAGTCGATAATTTATATAACCGACGACAATGAAATACTCGAGAGAATCGATTCCACCCTTGACTCAGGAGAGGGAACCGAAAAAACCAACGAAATCAGGCGGGCACCATGACATTGGCAAAATCTGAACCAAAAATTAAGCTCACGAGATGGAAAAGATAACTTGGAATTGATAGAAGAGAGATAAAGCGAAGCAAGCAAAGTTTCAGCCGAACAGTCAGAGGCAATCATCATTAATTAGCGGACTTTGCCTCTTGATCTTTTGTCACTTGGATTTTCTCAACCACTACTATCATAGTTTGTTTGCCATTTTCTTTTTTTATTTCAACCTTATCCTCGATCTTATGCTCCTACTGCGATTCATATGCGAGACACAATTTTCATTAAATTTCGCATTATTTTACTTTTGCTCCAACTTTCTTTTCAGATCTGATTGTTAATTTAAAATAATTTCAACTCCCGGCTTATCTCGACTTTGCCACAATGCTAAAGCTGTTGGGAATTACAGTCTTCCTGCTTCTCCTATTTATAGCCGTGATTATTCTTACAGTTTTATAAGAATAAACGCTTAAATTTCCCAACCTCGTCAATTATATAAGGAATGCCCAGTTTAACAAATTGAAAAACATTTCACGAAATAAAAGGGAGTAAATTTCCACCAAATTTATTCCCGAGGCGGGATATACACGCTAAAGTAAATGAAATTAAATGATCCGGTGATTACGGAGTGCCGTGATCCACGTCCCGTCATTATCGGTTACTTAAGAAAAACGACACTTGAGATGAGAAATATCGCCGGACGTTTCTCACGATTACGCGAAATTCCATTTCTTTAAATAATCAGAAGTCTTATCGCGAACGATATCTCATAATTAATGCGATGAAACAATCCTCCAGGCAATTTTTCAGAGAGAGAAAAAAAAATGAGACGGTTGAATCACCTCCACGAAAGCCACTAATTTTGGTAACGAACCGCAAAAGAGATAACCGATAGATAGACTAAAATATCGGATTTCGTTAGAAAATTTCTTTCACCACATTCCGGAGTTCATTAATAACGCAGTGTTCGACTCTATTTTTCCATTTTTCGTTTGACGAAGCAATCGATACCTGTCATCGGGTAATTAACAAGCAACGAGCGAGTTGACTAATGGGAACTTAAAAGCTGTAACTCAACGCAGTCACTAACGACGTTTAGTGTTAGTGTTCAGTTCAAGGCTCAACCATGCAGGGTTTCGATTCACCTGCTTACGCCGTTTTCGCGATTACGATTAAAATTATTACGTAATGAGTGCCTCTACCACCGTACGGGGGCCCGAAACAACTACTGCGAGTTAGTCGCAACAGACTTAAGTCGAGGCTTAAGTCGGGGGACGGCAGATGCGACCCAAGTTTAAATATTTATAGCAAACCGCAAATTCACTTCTAGCGTTCAGTTAATGTATTGATACAACGTGTGTTATGAGCACGTAGATATTCCACCTTTATGTACCAAACTAGAGCACCTTCAGGTTTTCGTGTGTACTTCAAAACCTCCTTTTTGACTCATCAAAGTCTTTTTGAGTCAGCAAAAAAATAATTACCAGCACAAGCTATCGCGTCGAGTACGATACTGATATTTCGAGAGCCGTTCGCTTCAATCAGTATAATTAGTGTCCTTATCTCCCACGCCTACGCGGCTGGTCGGATAGTTTTCATTAATTTCTTATCGACAGTGAGCTGTGAGCATAGTTGTCAAGAGAGAATCGTTACCGTTATTGTTTTCTGAGAAATTACTCATTCGTTGTAAACGAGAGACTGCAGGGCGAGGTGTTGGAGAAATGGAATTAACCAGTGATATAAATCAAGCGAGGGATATATATTTTCTGGCTAGTAGTTGTACTCTAACAGCAAAGTTTCCATGTGATGGCTGAGATTATTGTGAACTCTGAGGAAAGTTACCTACAATAACGACCCACTGTGACAAACGACGAAATATAATGATGCGTTTTAATACGTCTGCTAGAAGCTGTTAAGAACCAACGGACTAAATTAAATATTTCAGTCGACTCTCCAAGGGCGAACAATAACACATACCTAATCATTATTCGTAAGAAAGCACCGACCACGAAGAGTGCAACCACAATCAAGTAGTGAAAAACTGTATTACGACTCACTATCCTTGGAGACTGATTTTTGGTAATTGATTGAATTAAACTGCAGGCCATTAACGGTGCAGTGATAACAAATGATGATTTTGCAATACGCCGAGATTGTATTCATAGCAAGTACTTAATGAGACAGGCAAGCTAGACAAGACTTGATTGGTGTAGATGAGAATTAAAGACCGTCTAGAAAAATAAGTGCTTACCGACTACGAATAACACCCAGCACCCTACGTCTTTTTGATCAACGATGGGGATTAGAGAAGAGAAGCAGCGATAGCGGTCTAATCGGCACCCCATCTGGGGGCAATATCTTAAAGATTTGTGAGGCGTTGTTCTTCATTGCTCTATAAAAAGCGTATATAATGTATATATATATTGTTGGTAGAAAAGTATCATCCATTCTTGATGAAGCTTGCAAGCTTGGATCTTGGAAGGGTTTTCTTTATCCCCGTACAATTACTTAGTCGGGTAAAGTCGGGGGATAGCTTTGTGGGAGGAAGAGGTGGAGGATATAAGAGTATCGCGACTCTTACGCGCGTCTGGCTTTTCCGTTAAGAATGAAAAAAAAAAGGTAGGAATGGCTTTCAAGAAGGTGTTCTAGCACACCTGCACAAGCACGTACACAGGCACAGGCGCAGGCTGAACCAGATCCAGGTATAACAACGGTGAAGTAAGCACCTGCTTACCCGCGTGACAAGTAAACGTTATACATTTTTATACCGTAAAATCCTCCTCCCCCACTTACTTTTATTTTTCCCTCCACTCCATATTATTCCGTTCTTAACTCTCTTTTATAACCCCATAAAACAAAACTTGCGCAACTTTTTCCACCTGATTAATTACTCTTTAGCATGACAATTTTTTTTTTTTTTTACCCTCTTTCAGATTGCTTCTCTTTTTTTTTTCTATTTCATAATACTCGTTGTACCTTACTTACCCTGATGATGTTCGAATGAATAGTTTCATAGTAAGTATCACGCGTGATAGTGCCAATACCGATCTCCTGCTGGGCGGAACAGGACAAGCAACGAAGAAGCTGCTGCACCCTGGCAACGTTATTGGACCATAAAGAAGCTGTGTTTTGTTGGCTTCGCAACTACGACTATATACGGTTCATGGTCCGTATATTAATCATCCCTAGACTATTACGCGCCCTGGTTGTGTCCTGGCGCCCAGATCCTGTGCTCCCATTTCTGCCCCAGGGTGCATCGCGCACAACGGAATCAAACTAGACGTCATCAGCTTTCAATCATTCCGACTTTCTGGTCCTTTATGAGAAGCTTCTCTCCCCTGTTTTTTTTTTGGTACTTCTTTAACGTGAACGTCTCAATACTAGATTTGCATGTAAAGGTGAAGCCGGGAGTATCGAGTCCTCAGTCTTTGGACTTTCGCTCGCACAGTCTGCACCCGTCTTCCTGTTCCTTTTCCTATTTCACTCCCTCGACCTCCTTCGAGGTTATTGTTATTGAGTTAGCCGCGGGGTGTCCTTTCCTCTCCCCCATACCCCGAAAAACATAGACCCTGGCTTATTGGCTCCCTGGAGCGATGCATCATGCAGTGACAACAGCCCCGCTGCTCGATTCCTCTTTACCTCTACGTCGGCTTTGCTCTATATCTACACCCTGGCTCCCCTGGGTCAAAGAAACGACTAATTAAAAATCGCAGCAGCAACATATCTCGTGTTAAAACTATGAAAACTGTGAAATTGAAAGAAAAAAAAACGGCTTTATAGTTCAATCTCGTATTTCTAACAATTTCACAAGAGTTTCGGTAGACAGGCGGTAAAAACCGCTCGGTTCGTTTAATCGGTGGTTGACAAGAACCGAAAAAGTGGGACGAAAATAAAGTGGAGCGCCAGCAGCAGCAACGTCCAACAATTATGAATGAGCGAGTTGAAAGAGAAGACGAAAGTGAAACTGATCATCTTTTCAAGCCGTTTGTCAGCGATTTCCGACGAGCTTAGTTTCGGGTCTCTTGTAGCTCGTTACGAAATCAATAACGGCTGACAAGTCATACGAGGACACAAAAGCAATTTTAGTCTTTCATATTCCACGTTCAAAAAACCCCCGTTTCATAATGAATCCTAAAAGAATCAGCGTGCAAAAAGAGAATCTACTACAAACACGACTTGATAATATCATAACGACGGATTAAATAATGATTAACAATCAATGATTAAAGACTCCGGAGAACCGCTGACGGGACAAAATTGTCCCTGTCCCCTACTACTAACATTCGAGGGATTAACCACAACTGACTTCAGCTGACTTCGAGTGACTTTAAGTGAATTTTTTGCAAAGTGTAGGTCTAAATTCAAGAGAGTTCGAACCCTCGGTAATATTTAACCACCCAAACGGATCAATACTCGACCAAAGTTTAGTTTAATCCGAATCATCTGGCAACAGGTGGAGGGGTTAAATTTTCACGCCTCGTGGTCCGCTGCGTACTTGTTTCTACGACATTTGTATGGTAAATGAGTGGGATTTGGTAGCTTAGCGGAAGGTTACACGTCGTACACTACGTTAGTGGTCCGATGTAATCCGGGGCAGCAATGCATGTTAGTTTTTACCCCGTATAGTGTCGAGAGTATAAAGTAGCTAAATACCTCCAGCCTTGTAAGCCGTATACAACGATGTTCATAAAATTTAATTAATTGAACTCGCGTACCTGCTGCGTTTCTGCTCATATATATAGCGACGGGTACCATTGTACCGCTGCGTTTATAACGTTCAGTTTGGCACGGTGACGCGCGGGGTCTGTTCGTGTAATATGGACGTAATGAAAATTCTCTCACTCACCCTCACATCCCCCCCTCTCTCTCCCTCTCTTTCTCATACATGGAAATATAGAAACGAAGATACTCCACACACACACACACACACACACAGACATGATTACCTACAGAATAAGATGCGACTCCTTTTATCGCCACATTATGTGCACAGACTTCATTTCACAAAAATGATATTATTTTCAACGAGCAAAGAAACTACCGTCAAGATTGAAGTGGTATATAACTATTCTTCGAAATATGGTGTCCCAAGCATTTCACATTTCACAAGTATTTCATAATATTTCATAAAAATTTCACAGGTATTTAAGATTTATTTCATGGTCATTTAGCACATTTCACGATCATTTCATGTGACCTCATACTCATACAGTTTTTTTTTCTTTCATGTGTTGGTCGAATATATGTAAATGGAGCTGAGTAGATGAGAAATAGAAGTATAATGAATATTCGTCTCTGATTTATTCCTCTGAGTTCAATAACTGGGTCAGCGACTCAGACGTCAAATAATATCGTCACATTCAGGGAAATATACAAGTTATTATTGAAATGATGAAAAACATTCTATTATCGTACCCAGCGAGATATTAAGAGGAACGTCAATATCGAATCATCAATAATCGTAACGTCCGACATAATCATCCAGAGCCCATGAAGAAATTAAAAAAAGTGTGATAATGAATCCTGAGAATGTTCCAAAGGGAGAAATACCTCAGTTGCCACATTTTCGTCATCTAATCAATCAGTCAGTGAATAATGGCTGTTTCATCTCGATGACATAGGTGGCTAATGAGATCCGTGGATTACGACACAGTTTAAACTGTTTACTAATGGTTTTCCATATCAGAAGGTGATAGTTTCTAGCTTCCCGCGTCCGTCTCCGAGATATTTGGCAGTTTGCCCATTCGCTCCGTTTCCTTTGTGAATTTATCGAGTTGTAGAAAATAGAACTAATGCAGAGGCTAGTCCACGACCCGTATGGCACCGATTGAATTATATTCGAACGGGATAAACGATCCGTATCAAAGAAGCTCAGATTCCCTCTCCCACATTTTGCACGATAAAGATAGCAAAAATAAAAAAATCATTTTCATCATTCAAAGAAAAGCGTATAATCTACCCTGGTACAGAGGGTGCGTAAGTCAGTCGGGCTTGATACTTTGCCGGTAAAGAAATTAACTCGGTGCAGGAAATGAGTTTCATTATTCAGACCGAATTTCGAACGTCGAGTTTCACCGCCCGGATCTACATGAATAAGTTACATTCTTTCGGCTCGGGCTGTGTAAACTGTGGGCGAGAGCCAGAAAAAAGTACGGAATTAAAAACAATTCGAACGAAAAAATGTATATATGTATAAATGTATTTGCGTTCAATTTTCAAAGTAAACGTAGGAGGCACATACATGGTAGAAAATTTCACGGTCACTACGTTCAATCGATACATTCGAGCAAAAATTCGACATACAACTTGAGTGAATTTCGTGGAACAGGACAATCGAAAATTTACGAAAAAAAAAATGATAAGAGAAGAAGAAATAAGAATTGTAATTTGCCGAAAAAAATGCGCGATTGAAGCCGAGACGTATCGAGTTGGCGTTGGCCTAAAGAAGCTAACTGCGTCATGCGAACGCATAAGCATCCGGTGAAGCGTGCGAGAAGTGGGAGTGAGGAAAGTCAAAAATATCCATTGAGAATTTAAAAAAGAAAACTGCACCCGCACATTTGGTATTTCGTATTTGCGAGCGGAATGAACGCGACGGTTGTTATTATTTCGCGAAATTTGAACACAGAATTCAACGACCATGGTTATTGAACGGAATCCCGAAATTCGGAAATTACTGAATTACAAACTGCACTAGGGGAAATCAGTGATGCAAAAAGGATCAAAACTACTGCAGTTGTTTTATGCAGAGGGAGGAGAAGAGAGACAGAGAGAGAAATAGAAGACAAAACGAGGAAACGAGACCTGCGGTTTTATGGTACAAACACATGTTCGCTTCAATTTCGAACCAAGTCGTTAAAGCTACTACTAGGTACATACCTACAATGGTGAATAAAAAAATTTCAAACTGCCGCCACTCGATGCGCTCAAAAGTATAGAAAGTTTCATTTTTCAATAAAAAAAAAAGCTTGACCGATAAACACAATAAGAAACCATTTTTTTATTACCAAGTCAACCGATTTACTTCACTTGGACCAAGAAAAGAAATGTTCACCCACTCGCATTGCACCCAGTAAATATATTTTATTCAATCATTGTCACACACATTTAGTTGAAAATATATTAACAAGTAATTCATTCACTTGGATCAGATTAAAAAAAACGTTCTCAGAGCAAAAGAGAGAATTCGAAAGAGGCACTCTTTCTAAATTCCTCCAAATAAAGCCTTATTGGTTGAACGGTTTCTTATGTACAACTTTTGAAATGTACAGAAAATTAGTGTTCTTTTCTATACTTTATCCTCTTAATTTATAAAGCAAAAAATATATCTAGGGGTAAAAAGAGTCTGTTGACTATATAATATAGGAGCCATGTGTTAAAAAGAATGAAAAAAAAAATAAATTAGAAACGATCGTGCAGATACGCTGTACGTAAGAATTTTTCCTCGTTTTCTCGTAGTTTCCCGATGTCGGTATACGTGGCTCCTGCATCAATCCCCTAGCGGATGCAATTCTTCCTCTAGTAGTAGGCTAGTCCTATATTTATAGGTAATCTAAGGGTATAAGGTATACACGGAGGTTCGCGTGGAATCTCGAAAAGCAACTGGGTTTAATCAAGCCCCGGGTTCTGATACGAGTCAGTCTCTGTAGGAGGAAGAAAAAAAAACGAGCTAGAATAGTTAACGAAGCGACGAGATAAAAATGTAAGAAGAGGAATAAAAAAAAACCACCTAATTTTAACATAAACGCGGAGGATACACAAAATTTACTCGGAAATCACTGTATATGAAAAATCGATGCTGATAAAAAAAAATCAATGAAAATTACGCGCCCTGGCAGAGCGATAGAAATGAGATTTTGAAGAGAGAAGAAAATAGAAAGAAGACAATCGTTGAGGCGATCTCGGTATACCCGAGGCATCCCCCTCGTGAAAAATCCAGTGGGACGATAGAGATTGAAAAACGCAATTTCATTTTGTAAATGCGTAATGCGTGGGGTGCCGATGGGATAGGAACTCGTGTCTCCGCCTCTGCAGGTATCACAGCTGAACGATTAGTTATTTAGGATCTTGAAATTCTCCACCTTTTCCTTGTGCAGTATCCCTGTACCGGCGATCGTGCCCCCGGCCTATCCGCGAAACCCCGAACAACCGACCTCTGCCTTATCATGTATCTACCCCTTCAAGATTTCGCGAGGTGCAGCTGGCAGAGATCGTAGAAGCTGTTGCAGTGTCTACCCCAAGTTCAACTCTCGTTGAAGAAAACGTATCTCGTGAGAAATTTACAAAACTGGACAAATTTAGAGGAAAGTAGATTTGAAAAAAGAAATCAAAACTGCCAAAAGTCATTTCCCTACCCCTAAGCATTGAGGGCTTCATATTCTAATTTTTTTTTTTTTGCTCAGATGTATACTGAAAAATAATTCGAATTCTAGCGTTCTTGAAGCCGATTTGCCGTAGGATCAATTAATTTTAGACCCTTCTGAAGGAATTATATTATCGAAAGTAAATTGTAGCCTAGATAACCCTGTGACATGCGATATGTGCTAGTTTCTGTTAAAATCTGAAGAAAAAAAACTATCTGTTACCTTTCAAAGTGTCATGAGGATAAATTATTTCCACTCCTTCTTCTTGCTAATATCTCACTTCCGGTTCCGTCTAGGTGACGAATTACCGAGACTCGATTTAAATCTTGTGATATCCCCCTCTACAAACACGGTCGTGACAATTTATAGCTCACAATCAACCATTCGAAATATACACTCCTCGAAATTTCAGGCTTCAAGGCGATATTACAGGAATCAGGTAAAACGATTGAAAAACTCTGCTGGGAATTTTTTTCAATAATTTTTTTTTGTACAGCAACAAATCTGAAATTATAGATCGAGTATATTGCGTTGAGGACACAGAAATAATAAAATATGCTAAAAGTCTCTCGGGAACTTGATTAATTTCATTACTCTCTATAAAATGCTAATTAAGCTGAGTCACATTAAAGCTTTGATCGTATTACTTGAAACTTGCAGTTTTATGTGCAGGATTGTGAGAGGAACAAATCATTGCTAATTGTGACTAAATCTTTTCATCCATTAGAAGAATGAATATGCGGTAAAAATCAGTTTCTGACAAAAGAAAAAATTGAAAATCGATTCATCCAGCGCCATTACGTGCGTGTAACATTATCCCGTTACGCTTCTCACATGATGGAGCAAAAGATACAGTCTCTATTATATACACATCGAAAGCGGTATAAGAGACGGGAGGGTAGGTTTCAATTAATTAAGTGACCAACCCCAACGAAGCAGAGCCACGGGACGAACCTTCCTCGGTCCGTCGCGACTCGAGGGACACAAGCGCTTTTCATGTGTCTCTTCGGTCCCGCTGTAGAAACTCAATTAATTTGTAGAGAAATATATAGAAGAGTATAAAACAAATAATAATAATAATAATAAAGTGTAGAGAGAAAAATGATCGTATAGTCACGTGAAACTAATTCGTGTAACGTAAAACGTGCAGAAAATGTTTTGCGAAATTGACACGTGGGAGGCTGCTAGGTCAGAATAATGGGCTAGACTAAACCGGATATACAAAGTCTATCTCATACTAACTGAACTTGAAGCGACGTAGAAAGACGGATTACCTTCCCCAGCTGTAAGGCACGTTACTACGAATACTTTTTTTCTATTTTTTTTCTTCTCAAGACACTATTTTTAGATCCAGCTCTCTGGGATAGCCCCGAATCACGGGTTTCTGATACACCGCCCACGAAAAACAGCGTTTTCTCTCTCCTCTTAAGTCTGACAAACTTTCAACGCCCGATCAAATTATCCGATAGGCGCGCAGATCGTTTGACTATTTGAAACGCGAAAATAAATGACAGTTTGAAATTAGTTTTATAAAAATTCTTTGTTTCTTTTAACTAATTTAACTATCCGTGATTATCCATCTTGAATGAATGAATTTCGATGTATAAACATAAAGCAGACTTTTATTATACTTTTGACAAATCTCAAACTCCGTTGAGAGCAGCTGAAGATACTTGATAAAACGATCTTCTAATCAACGCGTTATTTATTGAGCAAAAAAAAAATTAAATTGACTCTTCTCTCTGGTACTAATCGTAGGTCGAATATATTGTGGCAATAAAAATGGATAGAAAATTATATGAAATTTCAAAGGATGTGAAAACGAGCCTATTTTTCCCGTTGTAACAACATGAGGCCATCATCGATCTGATTAGATTCGATCCAGATGGTGTCAAACCGAAGCCAAGCCAACGTAAGACCCGAAAAAGTCTCCGTTTATGAAAATAACGACTACTAAGCATCCATTTGGGGTGATTTTAAGTCAATTATTCGCAAGAAAAGGCGAATTCGACCTCGACTCAATCAATTCCGTCACGAATTGGAAGAAAAAAAAAGTGATTCGAAGATAGCATACCAGAAAAAGACTCCAGAAACTCCATTTTGCAAAAAAGACTTTCATTTTTTCAATATTGATTTGAATCGAGCTCCTTTCGAAGTTATTGATCAAGGCTACGACAATAATTTTGATCAATACGAATCCTACGATCAATATTTGTTCACATTATTCAATTCTTGAAACCGTGTCTTGAAATCTTTGCCAAAATTTTAGGGTATTCGAAATGTCGTATGAAACGTCCCACTGGATCTTTCGAATTTTCTTTTCGTTTATTTCTCCTCCATCTTCTCGCTCCGTGTTTTGAAAAAGTCAATCATTCACTCGATCCGAACTCTAGTGCACGCTGCGTATGATCGACAAGGTGTCAAACAGTGACGTCGGTCGTGCCATCCGCTACTGACACGTGTCAGACTTATTCGGTTTAAACAAAAAAAAAAAATTGCACAGAAAGATCATTTCTTCACCTCTCGAACCCAGACCCTTTCTTTCGACAGGCAAATAGAACACAATCATATCACAATTTCTAACGATAGAAAAGGGACTGATGGAAGGGACAAAGTGGACACCCTCACCCCGATGATAAGGAACTGAGAATATTTCCCACTCATTTATTCTTGAACGGAAAAATTGAATAATAAATTTTCTACCACACATGCATTAAAAACTCGTGTTTTTTTGTCCTCCTTAACGGAATGGAAGTCACAGTTTTTTGACCGGGGAAAAAAACTTGCCAGCGGGAGAAAAAACTTTAGCAGGAGGGACAAAAAACTCTAGCAACAGGGAAAAAAAAGTCTCGTAACCATAGTAACGGTGAAATAAACCAAGAAAGTGCTGACTTGAACCAAGATCGCGCATTTTTCAGAACTCTTCTTCGCTCTCGAAGTGCATCTCGTTCTTCAAAATCGGCGCATGACAAAAAACGCTTGCTTTCTTTCCTTGGTGCATAAAATACTATAATTATACTTTAAAATAAAAACGAAATTGATAAATTTTTTGAAAAACATCAATACTTCATTTTCAGTCGAGTTTGCCCACTTTCTCTTGGTATAGGTATATATTTGAAAGAAGCCCGATGATTATCACTTAATAGGACGAGAAAAAGTTTTCTTAATTCTATTTGTTCGGTAGTATGAAAAGCTAAGGGTACGGTGAGGAGAGAGAGATAGAGATAGAGAATCGTTCTTTGTCCGTAGTTCGCGTTTCGTTATACCAACCCAAACGCGATAGCTGTGTAAGATGCTTATCGCAAGTCCGCAGAGAGATTCTTACAAAGTTAAGACTCACCCAAGTTTGGTAAGAAGGAGGGCGGCAGAGGCTGAGGCGGGCGAACACAGGAGGGGCCCCGTGATATCCGCTCAAAGTTGATGAAGGTTAAAAATAAAGAGAGGGAACTCACCTGGAACAAAGAAAGTGAAAATAATGATTTTGAGAATAAAACGTAGGGAATCAGTGTTCTGCAATGCTGCCCCTCGATTTTCCACCCCTGAAGGTTATTATTCTCTTTCGCCCCGCATTAATTAAAGCCTCACGACCAGCGATCCCGAAAAAAAGAAGCCCGAACAAAAAAAAAAAGTATTCCTCAAGACCGGAAAATTCACTCCCCACTGTTTACGATAGACATAAATAAAAAAGACACCCCTTACACGTCCCACTTTTCGCATGGTAAACGCGCCCGGATAACTATGACGTAGTTGGTAACGCGCGGGCGTCAATTTGTCAGACAATCACCCGGGGCTCGCTCGTCGGGCTCGACAATTATTAATAAGACCTCACGATTGCCCCCGGTGCAGGGCAACCCCTTTCACCCCTCCGGTTTCCCCCAAAGTCTGAGAGTCTGGCCATCGCCAACGGCGCCGTCAAGAGACCAAGAACGTTTAAGAATTCAGTGCCAAAGCGCGGTCGAGGGGGAACCGCGCTGACCAAGGCCGTTATTTCAGAGTCTAGATACTATATGGAGCGCGAGATTCGTCGGGACTAAATTTTTTGCAATTTTTTATCACAGACTCTTTCTAATTTTTTTCATTTTTTTTCTGTCCAAAACCGCTTCTCTACGCCACTGCGACTCGCGTACAGTCGGTGTGATAAATTTTTCTTCATATATACGGCGAGGGGTTCGTTTACGACTGTGTAACGACACGAACATGGGGAACATGGAGAGGGGTTTAACGAGGGAAGAAAAATTGCCGTTTCTGAATTAAACCAACCGCGATTCGATCTTCGTTGGGGAAGAATAGGCGTTAGTTTGGTTAACTTTGAGCAGGTATTACCCGATTGCTAGAAATGATAGCCGCAGCGGAGGGATCAAGTTTTATTGTGACGTTTATTGAACCGCTTAGATTACGCTACCCTTCTCAGTTCTAATTATCCTAACCTCAGCTTTTGACGCTGTAAGAAACCACAAAATACAGAAATATTACTGCAGAATATGCTATGAAAAAGGCTAGAGAAAATTATCCGATGAGACATTTTTCTTCTCTCTCAGGCAGTAAGGTAGTCGCGGCCATTTATTCTCGCGCTAATTTACGTGATACAAGATCTACGCGAAAATAGCGGAATTAATTTGCGAGGAATTTCTGAAACTTGCTTTTTTTTCGTAATTTATTTCTGAAAAATGGAAGAAATAAAATGATATTTAAGAGACAAGACCCCGACTATAGGATCCACAGATCGTTATCAGAATTTCGGTGGCTCTTGAACTAAAAATCAAAGGATAAGAGACACTCGAAAATAAAGCGAAGGCGAGATTACCGCGGATAATAAGTCTTGCAGATTATTTTTAAAAAAATTCCAGATTTTAAAGTTCAATTCTGAGGACGAAAATAGTCGCACTAATCTTGATCGCTTCACAAAATTTGGCAAAGAGAGAAGATACCAAAAGTCTGACACGATTGATATTTGGAACTGTCAATGTTAATCGAGTTCACACCTAGAGCAATAAAAATTGAAAACTTCTCCAATTATCAGTATTTTCAGTTGAAACTTGTTGTATGTTCTCAGTGTACGAGATCGCATTCATAAACCCATAGTCATCGATTTATGACCATTTTTGGAGTTGCTTAGATCGACGGAATCCCCTGGATTCGTCGTCGTCAGATTCGACAGAAATTTGTCCAGTTTAACAGCGGCGCGGAGAATATCGAAAGTATTTGAATGTTCATGAACCCCTGTACTCGTTAGCGCCCATCCAACTCGGTAATTAATATTCCCCTTGCATTTCGTCGAGTATATCTTAGAATGAGACACAAGGCAAAATGCGACGACGACGAGGACGTTTATGGCGGTGACGTCAGAACGTGCCACGTGACAAACCGGTGGTCATCCTAGGACAGTGAACTCACGCGTTCTCACTCCCAGACACACCGCATAACACTCGGTAAATTGACAAGAAGACGATACTGGCTTCGGACAAGGGGTTCACACGACTATGCACTTTAATCCCTCCGAGATATTGGATTATACGTCCGGCGAGTGAGTGCAGATTCGGCTCTGCTAAACCTGCGAAAGTATTCTGAACGTGGAGGAAAGAAGCATAAAAATGATTCTTAATCGTCGTAAAACTCAGTAAAGATTTATGCCGTAATCAACGTTGGCTAAAGTTAGATGATGTCGAGTAAACTGAACCGGAAATAGAACCTTGAACCAACGTCACGCTACGAAATGGAACGCGGGATGAAGAAAAAAAATGTCGTCGAGGGGACCGTTTGGCAGTATCGGAAGAAACACGGGCTCATTGATATGTGACCCAGAAAATTGAGTGACCAATGCTTATCTCGCCTTTCGTCCCGGCGAGTATCGTTCAACGTTACACCGAGGAAGCAAAAAGAGGCAGAATCGGCGTATGGGGAATGGGGAATGGAATACGGCTTGCATATCAAGATATTAGAGGTCTGGAGGATGAGGGAGCAGCTGTGGAAACGGAAGTGTCTGGATACGGTCTACAGGGTGCTCAAACACCCACCTGACCCTCTCGTACTTCACGACGCTACGTTCAAGGCGTTCTCCGGCAGTCCATCATTAGTTTTACTTTCTCACGATTATTTTCGCGTTTTTATATGAAAATCTACCGGGGATATGGTTTCATTTATGGCAGCACACGTACTATTCAGTTGTTTTCCTGGAAATTTCTAGTCTTCTTTTAGGTATTGACATCATTTGGTTCTGAATTCCGAATGACACACTCAGTATTGTTTATAAACGTCTAACCTTGCTAACCTCTAGTCCTCTAATCGTAAACGCTTTTTTCTATCGGATGGAAAAAAAAACAATTTCGAAAATATGAAAAGTTCGGCACCACATCGATTTTTAGAAGTAGGCTAAAGTTTCCTTTAAGAAACTTGAATGTCCGATGTACTCGTATTTGGCAATTTTCCAGTTCACATTTTTTTCGGTCCAAATTGAAAGAGATATTCTAAAAATAGCGATTCATTTAACGTGATGACTTATTGAACGCCACTGTAACGGTTATCAATGATTCTTCAATTCGTATTGGCATCGTCATCGATGTGAAAACTAAATTTGCAGAAAGTCCTTTTCTTTGGTTCTGGTTTCAATTTACAAATGTCAACAATTCATTTTACATTCAAGTAAGCACTATAAAACGCAATTGATTACTCAAAAATTTCGTTATCCACATGAGTTGGCTGATCAATTAATATTTGTTTATTAATCACCTAATATTATCATTGACTTTGATGACGTTTTTTTTTATGAATGTGAAACCCACAGACCATGTTAACGATGAATTCGACCAGAACAGAATATAAATGAGTACACGTTCAAAAATATTGTGTACCAGAAAATGCACTCAAACCTCTGTATTGATTTGTGTTCATTCGATCAACACTCCGATTATTAAACGAACAGAGAAATTCAAAACAAACGTTGAAATTTCCACCAAATTAAAACAATACTTTAGTGAATATTTTGACACACGATATTTTTGTATATAATGTGTAGAGGAATCAAGAATTCTTTAACTGTAATTAGCAACCAAACCCCCCCATTTATTATTCTTTAATGAAAGTGTAGGAAATAGCTTGAAAGAATTCACAGAATTTCACTAAACATGGGAATCTAACCTTCAAGAGAAAGAAGATTTATTAGCAAATGCTTAAGTCCTACAAAATTAAATATCAGCATTACCATGGGGTAACAAGGCGTCAAGTTGAAGAAACAAACAAAAAAAAAAAACCAACTCAACCCATTCGTACATAAATATTTATTTACCTTCTTATTTGCGTTTAACTATGAATACATCGCCATTCTCATTTCTCAAGAAATATATATACCATACTAGACGACGGTCTCTTCCTCACCCATGAATAAATTATAACTTTATTGGTAAGAACAGTTTGGGAAAACGGGCGTCTGTTGTTTCATTAGTATGGAAATTCATTTTCGAGAGATCGTTGCTTTCTAGGTATGGTGTGTCACCCACATCGCCCCCCTTTTCGTCCCGTTATTAATTACGTCGTTTCGGTGTCAGCAATTCTGATAAGAGAGGCTTTAAAATCGCTGTCATAGGTATATAGAAAATTAATAGAAATTCAACGTTATGCATAGATTTACACAGCAAGCTCTATATCTTTCTCTCCATCGTTTAGCTGTCACAACAACAATCAAGGGTTATAATGACATCGGTTTTACCATACCGTCCTGGCGTCTACCGCCGTAATTATATCCCACACGACACGTCAATTTCAAGCTCAAACCACGAGGATAATTAGCCGGTTGCACGTTTGAAAAATAATTATATATCATACATATTTCACGTCTGCATCGTGAGCATGAAACAAACACACGACGTTGCGGTATATACATATCTCCTTGTGCCATCAGTCCTTGGCGCCAAGTTACCCCAGTGACGTAACGTTGCAATTGGAAACAATAAATGTTCGGTACATCTTAATGAAACGGGTCGATAGCCGAGGTCGAAGACGTTACAGCTGTCAATTAAACAAACCGGCGCCATCTGTCGCGGACATTCGAGACTCGTGTTAGATCGTAGATTGAAATCCTCGCAAGGACTCGTCAATTATACAATAAAATTAACCAACGACGAATAATGAGAAAACATTCTCACACTGGTCGAGCAGAGGAGAATATGAACTCGCGTGAATAGCTGGATGTCGAAGATATATTCGTGACGATAAAAAAAAAGGGGGGGGGGGGGATTAAAACCCGATCAACATTCTGACAGGCTGTTTGAAGTAGACGAAAAACGTAAAAAGAGCCAAAGGCGAATTCCTTAACGCGATATCGATATGACTAAAAAAAATGCAAATTAGCTCGTTGTGCAAATATAGACGATCAAGTGTTTCTCCGCAAATAATTCCATAGTCAAATATAGCCACATATGTACATAAATTCTATATCGAATTAACGTCTGGTCGATCATTTGCGGTCCGAGGCTAGACCAACAAAGCTCCGCTTCTACCCGATTAGAAGACATCCTTTGAATGACAATCGCACGGTCCTTTCACAGACATGCTGTCCTGTAACGACGTTACGTCACTGCGTAGCTATACCTGCTCAAAAACTTTACTTTAGAACTGCATGGCTTTTAATGAAAAAGTCCCCTCATTTCTTCTGCCAAAAGGGAATATAATTCTACGATATAAAAATGATGATTATCGTTTGGTTAAACTTATTAACATCGCTCAGAGAATGTAGATTGTAGACAATACTCTCGGGTTACGTAATTGCTGGGTGCGTGCGTCTCGCTAATACTAAGACCCCGCGAATTCCATACCGGATTAGGAGACTGGATAGAAACGTTAGACAAGTGAACCACCTTGACCTCTCGAATAATGAGAGGTTCGTCCCAGACCCATGATCGATGGCTGATGCCAATGGTCCTTTGATTTTATACCAGATTAGTGTAAAATGGGCCGGGATTATCACCAAAAGTATCAACCTCCTCGTCGATGGCCAATTACAAGACCCAGCTCTACGAGGTTCGCCGCCACTTGTTGAAGACGTACGCTTTCCGTGTATAGATAGACAGCTTCAGCGACTGAGAGTCAGGTTCTTATATACCTGATTGGTGTGTCGGTACAGTCAATACGGAAAGTATCAGGTCTGGTGTTTCGTTACAGACATGCGGCACCATCGATTTATTTTATTTATGCATCGCTAGACAACGACCAAATATTGAACCAGTTATACGACACCGATGAAAGACGCTTCGGGTGTTATTAACCCCTTCAATTCAGCGGTAGAAAATTACGTGGCAATTGACCCCCAGGCTCTTTCAACAGCCAATTGAACATTTCAACGTTGCCAAGTCACTCGATGCACATCATGATGGTCTTGTTGATTCAGAATGGAGTAGAATTTCGCTTCAATCTGCGATTCGCAAGACCTCATGATATACTGGAATTAATTTTTTAGTCTCGGTCTTTTCGTCTTATGTCGATTGAAGATCTATACATAGCAAGACGGATGATAACGTCCGTTTTGAGAATCCAAGGCTGAGCTAATGTGACGTGGTGACGTAACCTCGTCTCGAATTCAACGAGCGCGGTTTATTCTCTCTTGTTCTCCAACAAACTCCTTGGTAGAGACCGGAAATGCGGTTAATTGTGGGTAATATCTAAGACAGTCACGTATAGGGGACGTGACACGGAGTCGCAGAACCAGTGAGGGAGGGTCGAAATGAAAAATCGCAAGATATGCATTCCGCGTATCGTCCAAAGGATCCAGAAAATCCGCCAGAAAGAAACATCAACCAGACCAAATGAAAGAAGAATTGATCGATACTCTCTTTCTCGATCTTTGCGAGAAGGTCGATGGGATCAAACTTCAAACTGACCACATTGTGCCGCATGGTATCAAAAACAGTCAAACCTTTTCTTGATCATTCTTGACCAAGTTCCTTTGACCATTTCTCAAATTCTCTTTGTCTTTTTCTGACCTTTCGGACCATCTTGTATAGAGATTCTTTCCTCACTTTTCTCTGACATCAAGGTTCGTACTGGCCAGTGGCCACTATCATCGAGTACCGACAAAAGATAGGAGAATGAGATCCGCGATGTGGAAGACCAGCCATTCAATTCTCGATTCTGTGTAATGTATTTTCTCAAATTGGACGTTTCGCAGTCTAAGGTACCAAAAGCCCGAAGTCCATAGACAAAGGTTGGCGGTTGCCAGTTCCAGATTGAACCTAATATCTCAAGAAGCGTCAGACACATTTCGAGAAACGGGGTCATGATGCTCTACGCTGAGCTGCCCAATGACAGACGATTCTCTGTACCACGCTCACAATCATCTCTTTCAATTCTTGAGAGACCCCTCGAGAGACCCCAACGGAATATTTTCAGTTTTCCTTGTAAAGTATGTCAAAGGGAATGTCCGACTAGTGAGTAGCCCTCCACCGCCGCGCTGCCCCGATGCCATTGACCACCGCTTGTAGGGTCATGGCCAACCTTCCAGCCACTCTCTCGGTGCTCGACTAGATATACTCAAACGAACTCGAAGAGGGTAAGGAGTACAGACGGAGGACTGTCTATACCTACGGGTAGAACACACCTACGCACTGTGTTAAAAACCTCGAGGCTGAAGGACTCCTCGAAGATTGTGGTGTATACGACAATGCTATGTAAGCCAGTGGTCGAACTGGTTCAGAACCGGTCCCAGCAAGAGATGCGCTTCATGTGAGAAAGCTGTGGAATTCAACCGCAGGGAAAGTCTGCTCCAAAAAGCAAAAGACGTCGTGAAAGAAAAGTTGAATTTTGTAGATTCTTCTGACCGGAAGTACGGATGTGAGTCTACCGGAAGAACTCGCGCGCGTATCTTGATTCTTGCTTTCGGTTACCGAGCCGAGACGACGCCGCCTCTATTACGTGCCTCTACATACGATTACGAAGTAGCCAGTGGCCAGTCGTCCATTCTCTTGGTCAATGCCCCGAGACCCACGAGCCGGTGTCTGGAAGGCGGAGAACGAGACGCGGTGCGGTGAAGAAGCTGGCTCTGTTCATGATGGAGGTAAGAAACGGGGAAAGTAATTTATGGAGAGATGGAAACTCGCTGATTAACCAATTACGGAGTAATGAGATATTAAACTGGGTCTCTGAAGTTCGAGGCAAATGAGAAGTAACAACGCCCTTAATTATTTTTAGTGTATTTTATAACCCGCGCCAATATTCAATGATTTCAAAATTCTGTCAAATATATGTATATGGTCAATGTTTCGATGAAAAATCAACACCCTTTTAGGATATTTTTGTTTTCCTTTCTATAATTTTGATAATTCCGAATGTCATGATATTGTTTCTTTCTTAACTTCAGTTTCACTCACTCACAACAACAAATTGAACTATTCGATAAATTTCTGAGTCAAGTCGATCGATTAAGATCGATGGAATCCTAATTTTTTGTTCCTTTTTTCTTTTATCACGCTGCTGATAGGGAAGAAAAAAATGTTGTTATATTTTATTCAAAAGTTATTTTGTGGGATTCTTGAAACGAAAATTGAAAGAGAGAAAAGAGAGAAGAACAAGAAAGAGGAAAAGGTTGGGATTGGGAGGAAAAGTGGGGAAAACAACAATCTGAGGAAATTCAATCGAGAATCCTCCCCCATTCTCGACCCTTAGGCCCTCTATTCCCCGAAGAGAACACACTCCCAGTCCACAATGAGGGAGAAAACTGTGAATAACTTGAATCTCGATTACCCAGGTCCAGTAACTTGTTTGCCCTCGACGATTTTCAACGGCTTGAATCGAATCGGGGTGGAGAGACAGAACCTGGAAAACCCTGACCATAACCATAACCACGTCGCGTCCCAATATTTTTCCTCACGTTCAGATTAGGGTGAGGATAAAAATAAAATAAAGAATAAAAAAAATAAAAGAACCCGTAGGAAAGTTTCCTGTGGGAATTTTTTTTTCTTCCTACTATGACAAATCTGCGCTGATCAAATTTTCACAACTTGAATGGCTTCAATACTGTGAGGTCTGAGGTAGAAGTCGAGACGTTATTTCGTTTCTTTTTTTTCATTTCTCATTCTCGCAGCGATATTTCTCACCCTCGGGAGGAAAAAATATATATCCCGGGGTATTAAAACCAGGAATGAGTCGGAACGAACAAGAGATGACGGTTCAAGATGAATTCCTCGGTCTCACTGGCGGCAGCAGGAGGATAGTTGACAATCCGGTCTCAAGTATGGCTTTAACCCGGCTTGCTTCGACCCTATCCCCTGAAACTCGCCATCCTCGATCCTGCGGAGTAAAAAAGTAACTTTCTCTGCCGAAAGTATAAACCTCAAAGTCTGATCCCAAAATTAACCGTGTGGGCTAAAACTAAGTTTTTCGTAAGATAAAATCGCAAAAAAAAAAAAAAATGCGTAGAAAATAGAAAAACTTTCTGACGAGTTGAGAAAAAACCGAATTGACAAGAGGTATTCGAATTTTCACGATAAAAGGAAAATGTCATTTTCTTCGTAATAAAGCTTTGATACAGCCGATTTTTTTTGTAAATGAAGATTTGACCAAAAAATATCAAAATTCAAATCAAATTTTAGTTCTTCTCGTGATTTTCAGATACGTTATTGATCAAAGCTTTCATATAATAATGGTACCAAGATATTAGTGTACAAATTTAGAAATTATCTGATAAAAACAGTTTCAGCGTAATCATGGGTACCATTTTTCACTGGCACTCTTCACAAGCTCCAATCCAGCCAAATTGGAAATTTTGTCTTTTAGTTTCATCTGCCGATTTGGTTTTTCTTCATTATCAACAAATTTATTGTTTTCTAAAGCCGAAGTACGCGCGGCAGTGCCTGGAGGGTCGCGTGTGTTTTAATTAAGCAAAATGATCCGAGAAGACAAGACCGCGAGTCTCGCAGCGTTGTTGTGAGTTGACGTAGTGCCTGAAACTCTGGAGTTTATTATCATCTCTGGTACTACTCGGTTTTTCCATTCCCATGAAGAATGAATCCGGCACTGCGAACGACTCGTGATTACACGCCTCCGGAGATTCGTCCGGTTGCAGTAAGTTATTCTGATAGTAAATACTGCAGCACTCGTTTCTTTATTATTCGAGGAATACATAGGTCAATTTTTATGAGAGTGAAAGAAGAAGGCGTCCGATTCATTTACAAGGCTTCGATTCTAAAGACAGAAGAAGTATATAAATTGGGTCGAATAATTTGACCTGTGCTGTGAATCGGTTTTTACCCAACGTAGCGTTGAAAAGTCTCGGCTTAGGAGGATTGAACCTGGGTATTGGGCTGTTCAACATTGAAAAGCTACTTACCACGGTCGAAAATACAAAGGCGAATGACGTGACTCGGTCGGAATCCGTACGTACGCAGAGCTGAGGTGAGACGAAAGGGGGGAAAAAAAATGGTGAGTCTTTTAATTAACTTCTACAGAATTTTAGTTAAAACATCCGTGACGTCGACCAACGTGACTAACCACAAGTTTGAGGCCAGAAAATATGCACAAAATTTTCTCCAAAATTCCTTTTCTGATTCCGACATTCTTCGCATCCTATTCATGTCACTAGATTCTCGGGTTCAACGGAAAGCAGTCTCTATGATGTATCCAACGCGCATTGTTTGCCCGTTTATTTCATGGTCGTAAGACCCGGAGCCCTCGGGGCTAATGTATACGTTGGTTGTCGCAGAGTGTAGCGTCTATGTGTGTATGACGAACGGATACCGAAGTCATGAAGCGAGGTAGAGGTAGAGGTAGAGGTAGAGATGGAAGATAGGATTCTCTCTCGTATCTGAACCCAAGGCCTCGCCACTGGCACTGGCACTGGGCCTGACACTGTTGTATGACGGTTCGAGAGAAACGTGCCTGTATGTACACTCACTTGAATGGACGTACGTATAGATATACCTACGAGTACAAGAAGTATCCACACGCGCGTGTTTATGGGACCAAATCGAATAATTATCCTCTAAAAGTCGTTCCGCAACGCAAACGACGAATTTAACCTCGTTTGCAATTCATCCGAGGCTGAGGTTCGGAACGGTGACAAAAGAATAAAGTTTCTAAAAAAAAAAA
>JAFFZH010011724.1:0-15718 GCA_018420115.1 Euura saliciscinereae
AAAGCCTCCTCTTCAGACCTTGAATTGGTCCTTTGTACCTCCTTACAGTAGTGCTTAAAAAAGTTCTTCGGACCCTGCCAATTGCCCCGTTTCAAGATTTTATCCAAATCCATCTCCTGTTCGAAACTGTACGAGGCTACTGCCGATCGTATTGACCCAGGACCAGTATCAATTTTTAGTTCTTTAAAAATTGTCTTAACCCAACCGGCGATTATCGCTCTTGACGCTTCCTTTACCCGACCTCTGGTCGTAATGAATAGTTTAAGCAATCCTGGTACAGCTTTTCGCCTTTCCGCTGACATTTCTATCAGTCGCTCTACCCAGTGTACTACATCAAATACCTGCTGCTTCGCCTTTGACAGCTTCCAACCCGATTGTCTGTGACGAATAGTATCCGTTTTCGATCCAAAAGTTGGCCAAAAGATGATGGTGTTGCGATGCGACTCAAACTCTTTTGCACCAATTGACAAGAGTGTTAGATCATGGATCCGTCTTCCTGACGCTAGCAGTAGCAGAACGGCCGTGTGCCTGGAGACCTGAAAGAAGCTGTCCTGCTCCGGCGGATGATTTCTCAACCATTCAATTAACACCTCTATGTTCCAGATGCTCGCCCTGGAAGGGGTCTTAGATGCCTCCCGGATGCTGATTGCCTTGAGCATTGACTTAACTAATGGATGAGCACTCAACCGATTCTCCTCCTTCGGGTTTGCTAGTGAGCTAATCACCGACTTTTTTGTCAAAATAGTCCGATAACCCAATTTTTTGTTGGTGGCCAAAAACCCTAGATATGAAGCGAATTGTTGACCCGTCGGTTTATTGGGCACCACTTGGTTCTCAGCACACCATCGAGTCCACTGTTTCCATGCCGAACTGTATGTTTTCCACGTAGAACCCCTCCACGCAGAAGATATGAGCTCCACGTTGTCACTGCTCAAACCTGAGACTAGATCGGACCACCCCGTATCCGCCAGACCTCCAAACATAGGTCTCTCACGTTCTGCGGTGGTCTCCCTGTCGCCAGGTCCACTAACGAGTGCTCCAGATTCCGTAGTTCGAAAGGAGCTGCCGTGCTCCTGCTCTTCAACTCGCTCCTCCAGAACGTCTTCTGCCAACGGGGTGCTACGATCAAAAACCATCCTTTCGCCGAGTTCAAGTGATGGAGAACTTCCGGTATCAATGGCGGAGGCGGAAATACCCAGGCTAATTCCACTTCCCAACTCTTGCTGAACGCATTGATAAAGGCTGCTTCGTGATCGTTTGCCTCCAAGGTCACATACGTCGGGACAACCTTGGACCGACTCGTTGCGAACAAGTCTATCTGGGGTGTTCCCCACTTTCCGAATATCAGTCGCGTCAGGTCCTCCTTCAAATGCCAATCCGTGAGAGGCAAACCTCGTGACAGCCTGTCGGCCCAGCAATTGTATATTCCTGGCAGATAGTAGGGGATCAAGTGAATTTGGGCTTGATGACAATTGCTCAGTAGTTCCTTGACCACCTCCTGCAATCTCTTGGATTTTGTTCCCCCTTGTTTTTTTTATGTAAGCTACCACCGTCTTGTTGTCGGACTGCAGCATCACTGATCGGTTTTGGAGTTTGTTCTCCCATTCCTTGAGCGCTAACAACACCGTATAAAGCTCTTTCTGGTTCACATGCCACTGAGTCTGTTCTTGTGTCCACAGCCCCGCTCTCATTTCGCCGTTCAGGTGAAATCCCCAACCTTTCTCTGACGCATCCGTTGTTAGAAACATCGTTGGATGCTTCTGGAATATCCGGCTTGTCTGATGAATGTTTTGTTTCCACCAGGTACAGTCGTTTACTGCTGGTAGCGGGACTATAAGTTTTTTCTTTGGTCTCGACTCCGGAAGCTCCAAACTTGCTTTCTGTAGCTCCCGTGAAAATAGACGACCCAGCGGAACCACCATCGCCGCGAAGTTGAGTTGCCCCAACAGTGACGTTCCTCCCGTCCAGTTCCACTTGTTCGTTATTATGATTTGTTCGATGGCAGTCAGAATTCGGGACTTTTTGGCTTCCGGTAGGATCATCCGATTCTCTTCCGTGTCCCAGATGATCCCCAAGAAATCCAACTTTCTTGTAGGTGTGGTAACTGATTTCCGGAGATTCACTAACCAGCCCAATTGCTGAAGCGACTTTATTATTTGCTTCACTTGGTCCTGAAGGATCTGTAGATCGTGATGAACTATCAGAAAATCGTCTAGGTAGACTAATATTCTCATGCCTGCTTGTCGGAATAAACTTGCTAGCCAGTTGCTGAGTCTCGAGAAGGCCAGAGGAGCGCTTGCTAGGCCGAAAGGAAGGCACGTAATGTTGTATACTTGGCCCTTGTAAACTAAACACAGGTATCTCCGATGACGCTCCGCGATCGGTACGTGGAAGTAAGCTTGGGAGATGTCCAACTTTACCATGTAGTCGTCCCGTCGCAAGAAGCGAGGAACTTGCCGTTGATGTACCAATCTGAATTTCTTTGGTTGAAGGTACTGGTTTAGTCGTTTTAAGTTGAAGATCTGTCTGACCGAGCCGTCTGGCTTTGGAATCAAAAACATTGGGGAGATGAATCCTTTCTTCCATTTGGCCTTTTCCAATATTCCTACCTTTAGTAGCTCCTGTATTTCCTGCGACATCTGCCAGGACTCTTTGGTTCCAAATCTTTCTAAATTTTTCTTTGAGAATGGTACTGTTATCGGTTTCTTTACAAAGGGAATCTTGTATCCCTCCAACATGTCGAGAATATAATCTGGAGCTCCCATCTGGCGCCACTGGTCGACAAAGTTCTTTAGCTGACCCCCCTGGAACGGATAGTCACAATCTTTTTGAGCGATGTTCGCTTTTACCGGAACTACTCTTTCTAGCCGATCTTTTGGCATCTTGGTGATTGTTCTTGGCAGATGCCCTCTGAAAGGAAGACGAGCTTGAAGGCTTGTAAGGCTTATTTTTCTGGTTCCGAAAATACCCGGAGCTACTCGAAGCGCGACTAGTTTTGGATTTTGTACTCTGGTATTCCTTTTCTTTGAAGGTCTTCTGTCCCTGGAAGAAAACTTTTTGGAAACCTCCACGCTGGTCGAAAAACTTGGATAAGGCATCTTCGTCAAACAGATGTGACTCGGAAGGTGGAATTTCCGCCAACTTGGCCGCCAGGTGTTGATCTTTAGGTTTGAAGGATTTTCTTCTCATTTCAATCAACTCCGCTCGCCTCGCGCAAGTATAATGCAGTAAATCATCAGAGATCTCTTTAAAAGCTGAATCCCCCAAAAAGTTTTCCTTGATCTCATTATATGCTTCGGGGTACTTTTGTGCAATTTTTTTGCATGCCTTCAGCCATTTTCTGTCGCTGCTTGAGCAAGCCATGTGTAATCGTTCCTGCCATCTCCTCTGCCCTTTCCAGCGCTGAGTTGCTAAAGGATTTGTGCACCAAGCCTTCCAGTTGACTATTCACCTTCAGGGCGTCAAAAACTGGAGAAGCTTGCAGCTTCTTTTGCACCTCCTTGTAACGAATCTTATTCCAGTTCGAGGTACCCAACTTCTGGCATGCGATACCCTGCGCCTTAATCTCTGGTGCCGGTGGTGGCACTAGTGGCGCACTTTCTTTAACCTGAGGTACCAATGACAGCGCTCCTAAGTCCAGCGACTGCTTGTCTTGCGCGGGTCCCAAGGCTGGAGCTTCCCACGACAAAGGTTCGCCAACCGAACTGTGATCCGACTCGCCTTCGCCCCTGGACTCTCCAGAGTCCGACTCACAAGAATCATCATCGGCTTTTCTTCCCTCAATCTTGTCTATCAGGAGCTGGAACATGTTTTCCATCCTTTCCTCCAGAACAGCAACTTTGGATCTCTTCACGTTGGCCAGCCGTCCTTCCTGTGTCGCCTTTCTCTTACTTCCCGGAAATTCATTTTCATCCTGCTCCGACTCTGACTCTTCATCCTCTGGCTTCAACAATTCTGCGGCCTGCTTACGTGAAATAAATTGATCCTTTAGAGGCTTCAGAGCATGAAGAAAAATCTCTGCCTGGCTGGCTGAGCCTTTTATTCTGTTTACAAGTGCCGGTGGACTCATGATCAGGGCTCGGCAGAAAGCCCACTCCAACATCATAACTTTATAGTCACGATATTGCTTTTCCGGTAGATCTTGGATGGCTGGATTGAATGCCTTCGCGATCGCTATCGTGGGCAATGCGAATCTCAATTTGTTTAAAACTTGCGGATCTATCCCTTCTCCAAAGAGCTCCTCCTTGGATAGGTCGACCACTTTCCAGTCTCTCCAGCCCGTCGGTAACCCCTCCTCCGCCGATAACTTCAGCCTGTCCAGTACCCTGTCTTGGTCCTCCGTCTCTGCAGACTGCTCTAACAGCTCCTCCATCGTCACAAACGCCGATGGTAGGACATTCATCTGTAATTACGTACCAAATCCAATTTCATTTAGGATCTTTCGCGATAACATAGCTTCAGATAGAATGTCTGCAAGCGAATTTTGTCCCAAATTTGATAATATTGTGTTGAACCACAAAATCATCTTTATCCAGTAAAGATTTGGTATCCGCTCGACACCGAGCCTAGCGGCTGCGGAGCCACTCCTTGAGCCGTTGAGGCTGCATTATCGGAGCTTTGTTGGAAACGGCTCCGTCTCAAACTGAGCACCGGAGCCTTTGCGACTTGAGCAGCGGCGGCTCGTCGAGCCTGTGCCTTCTGCCGCCAGTCTTTTCGGAACGCGCATGCGCACGCCCGACTTTACGGACCGGCTCTCGAGCCGATACGTCCGCGGCTGCGCTTCGTGAGCAGTTATACTCGCGTCTGCGGCTGGTGAGCCGCTGAGGTTATCTGCAACAAATAACGCATAGTCTCGAAATCTTACCTTGTATACAAGTGAGGGTTATTTTGCACTTTGTTTTTCACTTTCTATTTTAATTTCACGAACGTTACAACAACGTTTGGGCTCGTACACACTACTCGAAAAACAATAGCGTACTGACGAGACACGGGCCCAAGCGGCACGTGCTACCCGGCACCATATTCACTGGAAGGGAAGGGGTAAATTCCCCCTTCCCCGCGCCTCATAGGAGGCCTAAGTTCGGCAACGTTGGGTCCGTATGCAGGAAAGATACGGTAGGTAATCTCCGATAGGTCAAGCCGAAGGCACAGAGCTGAAATAAAGACTGTTGAAATTGTGAATGCAATAGACGAATAAATTGATAACTAAGAAATACAAATCGCAGTAAAAAATTGTCTGATTTCGATAAAGCCGATATTATTCGTAGGCGTTTAAGTCAGGAAAAAGTGTCTGATTTGGCTAACGAGTATGGCGTGTGTGCGAAAACAATTCGGCAAGTATGTGTAGCTGTAGAAAAAGAAAATCATGTTCCATCAACAGGTACTGACGCAACTTTGCGGAAAACACAAAAGTACCTGAATATTAAAGATCGACAAGATATCATAAAGCGGGTCGAATCAGGTGAGTCACCTGGTTTATTGGCAACGATTTATGATGTCTCTGATAGAACTGTTCGTCGGCTTACTCAAGAGAAGCAAAAAATTGAGGCTACTGTTAAAATTGTGGATCTCAAAAAATTGAACTCGATACGAAAGTATCGAACGGAGGACGGAACAGTGGAAAAAGTACTGTACGAGTGGTTTGTCCAGAAAAAAGCCGCAGGGGAGCCTGTGACAGGAGCAGTCCTCCTTCAGGCCTTCAGTACAGAATTGCAGGAGCTCATAGAGTCTGAGAATATTAGTCTGGATCGTTCGTATAATGCCGACGAGACTGGACTGTTCTGGCGCTCTTTTCCAAAGAGAACTCTCATAAAGTCACTACAATCCGACTGGCAGAATCTTAGCTCTTGGAAATGAAGTAAATGGTAAGTTTGACCGAGTGAATGGTTTCTCTTAGACAATGAATTATCATTTTCAACGTTTTTATGGAACCACTTTGGTCTGATGGCCACGATTTGAAGTACTCAAAATGGAGTCAACGGTCACTTTGGTCAAGTAAATGGTCATTCCTATGGAGTAAGTGGGCATTCTCATGGAATAAGTGGTCACTAGCACTTATGATGCTGTTCAGCCACCATGAGCCACTCTCGTAAAGTCACTCTTTGGTCCGACTGGTAGGGTTTTAGCTCCTGAAAATGGAGTGAATGGTAACTTTCATCAATTTAATGGTCACTAATATAACGGCTTCTCTACCGATCGTGAATGTCCATTTCGCGGGACATCATATCTTCGTCGATCTATCCATCAACTGAGAATTGAGTGTCACGGTGTTGCCGTTGAAGGATATAGTGAAACGGTTGAATAGACATTCGAATCCGTTTAAAGTCGTATATGGGACTGCAATCTCAGCTTTCACGCCTTGGTACTATTGTCTCGATATCCCGCGCCGTGCACGAGTCGCTTTCGCGGTGAGAGTATCATCTCGGTATTCGCAACTGCAATATAGATATAACCACGTGCATTCGCGTTTGGCGGAGGTTGAAAAGCTCGCGCAGTGAAGACGTCAGACATCGAATTGCTGGGAACGTTATACTTTTTCTCAAAATATAGCTCGCATAAAACGGACAGCTGTCGGGACAGGACGTAAAGCTTTATTTTTTTCCCTTCCATTCCTCGTCGTATTAGTTGTAAAGTTTTCCATTTAATATTATCGCGTGTTTATTGCGCAGCCCGCGTCTTCGTGAGCCGTTGCGTGTTCGTTCTCTCTCTCTCTTTTTTTTTCTCTTTTATCGTCGCCGCTCGGTCAGCCCGCGATAATAATGTACGTATATTACGGCATAATAGTCCCGAAACTCGTGGAAATGTCCTGGAAATTTACAGCACGGATTCATATTTTAAGGACTGTATATTTTACAAAAAATCCTGATATCCTGTTCTGTATAATGTAGCGTTTTATAGTCAGTTCAGGCCTGGAAAATATATTATTAAGGGAGTCAAAACGGTGAAACAAAAAAATTTGAAGTATTGGCGAGCTTGCTCGTTCATTCGTGGCTCGAATCTCTTAATCGTTATTTCCTGTGATTATATTTAGAAAAAAAAGGAAAAGTTTGCAGACGCGCGTTGGGACGTCTCGCTAGGAACTCGCGCAGACACTCACAATCAGCAGACAATTTGAAGTAATTTTGCAGCCGAAGTTCTCGCCGTTGGCTTTAACAAAGCTTGTGTATACTCCTCACGTAGACTATATCTATACGTTATCAGCTAGCTAGCTGTTTTGTTTCAACCTCGGAGAAAACTTCTCAGCCAGGAATAGTAAATAACTATACATTCCCCCACGCTGTATATCAGAGGCCGAAGTTATGCAATTGATTTTCGTTCTTATCAAACGATATGAACAAGCTAAATTATTTATGTTCAAAGAAACAAATTTTTATCTAATACTTACCGAGAAAAGATAATGTTCATTGCCTCCGCATATCCTCATACTGGGGTTAATTCAAACATACAGCCAAGAGAATCGTGTGGGCCAATACGATTTAGAGGTCGTTAGAGACTGCTCCTTGGGTTTCAGCTCTCTGGTATCTGGTTTAGTGGTACCTGGTTACACCGAAACTAAATCGGCAGTTTACCTTGATTATGCAAGAAGCTAATTGCTGTCTGCCTCAATCGATCGGTGTTACCTGCTGCCCCGGAAGTTCGTATATATGTGTATAATATAACATAAAAGCAAGTTTACCCCATGAGGTAATGAATTGATAAAAGGTCGAAAGAATTTTTCATAATTATCGTTAAACTTGAATCATGAGATGAATATTTTCAAAGAAGCGTGGTGCTGTTCTTTTTTCTTCTTCTTCTTCCTCAAGCTTCGTTAAAACATTTTCATCTCTGTACACGCGCGTGATCGTGTTTTGTTAACCCAGTTTCAAAAGTCTGAAGTGTGTTTCAGCCAGTGAGGTCCGGGTAATACTGAAAACTGAGCTGAGCTTCCGCGATATCCTTCGCATAATCATGCAGATTAAAAAGGCGGATGCAAACCCTGACTAATGACTACGACTCGAACGAGTGCATTCACGGGGTGTTAAACAAGGCGATAACTTTTAACACATTTTTATTTAGAAAGTCTGATTCCTCAAATCTATGGTACTATAAACTCGGTCACGGTCTCTCCGAGAGGTGGAAGATCGATTTCTGGAGCTTGTACCCAACTCTACGTGATTGAATGGACGTTTAATCACCGTTTTATCTCCTTTTCTTTCCTATACTCGTATATTTGTACAATTTTCAAACGCAGTGGACCGAAACAAGTAATAACTGCAATGCAGATACTTTTATTGATGCATTTATCAGAAATGCACAGTATAGTCGAACATAAACTCAATATTTCGTCATAAATCTTATTTCACATTAAATCCACACTCCGTACGGATTACAGTTGATATTTTCATATCAAGGTGTCACAGTGTTCAAAGGTCGGCTCGTGTTCGGAATATCATTGCATGCATTTCACGGAAATTGCACCCTCATGTTCAGACACTGTTTACAGACCGGGGTAATTTCTGATTGGCATGATTGTAATTGGAGCTCTGCTCGTTCGAGCGTGTATGCAAACGTGTTTGATATTAGGCAGGGTTGATTTTCTCTCATCAATGATATGCCTAAATAATTGAAACGGATAGGGAATTGAAGAAAGAATAATTGCAGAATTTATTCAAGTCAATTAAACATTTCTCGCCGGCTCGGGGTCACGTATCACTCCGTAATGGTGGGGTTCGTGCGACCCTTCATAACTCGGGGACATGTGGATGTAGCTGCAGGTTTACGTATACAATATACCTTCCACGTTCATTTGCAAAGTCAAACATGTGCCGTTGTTGCCTGTTGGATGTAGGTACTCGGGGACTGGCCTGGATCGAATATTTATTCAGATTCGTCCAAATTATACGGGGCATCCCCTCTTTGTGCAGGATCGACCCGGTAAACAGTCGGCCTGAATTTCTGGTCGCATATGAAATTCTCCAAATCACCGAGTCAAGGAGGAGGGTGGGGGGAAAAAAGTAGAGGCTGTCTATCATCGATTCGCGTGTACAAGTCACACGACCCTCCGGCAGAGCTGTCATCCGTTCATTTATTTTTCCCTTACATATAATCTTGAACAAACATCATTCTATACGTGGGGTTCGCGGTGTGACAGATATGAGTCTCTGACCGTTATTAGCATCCATGCAGTGCCAGCTGAAATTGACGTATGATAAAAAATGTTAAAGGAATACGAGGAAATCGATCGTGGAATAAGAAATATGCAGAAAAGTGTGGAGGACAAGCAGATGATCCGATAAAGTCGACATTTGTCTGCAATGGGGGATAGAGATCGGTTTTACCGGATCACCTTAACGTGAAGCCCCTTACGTACGCTTGTTTCGCACCACTTGATCATTCAATTTCTGACATTTTGAAAGAAGAGCGTTTCGAATTTTTTTTAAATAGGAATCCAATCACTGAGGAAAATGCAGACTCGATGGGACTTTCGAGACTTCAGAGGCTTCTGAGACTTCAAAAGATTGCAGAGCTGGCTTGAAAATACTTCACGGGAAGCGATAGAACTTTATGAGACTTCATATGACTTCTCATAATCTCATCAGACTTCGCGGGACTCTGCAAGACGACATGAGACTTTATATCGCTTCATCTAACTTCGTTAGACTTCATGGGACTTTGAAGTTTATCGAACTTTATATGACTTCATAGGACTTGATTTTTCGTTGTAAGACTTCGTGGAATTTTATGGAGCTTCTGAAAATTGGGATGTTTAGAAAACTTTAAATGATTTCTGAGTACCTAATTTGTAAAACTTCGTAGGACGTCACGAGATTTCAGTATAATTATAAAAACTTGATAGGATTCCATTGAATTCACGAAGACTTGCAAGTATTTATGCAGCATTATCCACCGGACTTCAATGAGGATGATTACAATACTTTGTGAAAAAGAAACCATAGTTGCAATAAAATCGTCCAACTCGAGCGTTTTGTGTGTGGGGCAAATAAACATCAGGCAGGAGTAAGGACGCAAGGATAGTTAAGGGTGACAGAGGTACGAGCCTGGTTGCCCGGGTAATGAAGGATGATAGGGACAACCCCGAGGGGAACTCGCCTTATTTGAGAAGCACTAGGAGAACCGAGTCCCCCAGGAGTGTCTGAGCCTGCCCTTATGGGACTTGGGTTATCCAGCAGAGTGGGAACCCGCGTCATATGCAGATTCCTAGCCGCGAGTTTCACTTATGGTTTACGTGGTACGTGGTATACGTCACGTATACGACAATCCGCGCAATGGACCAAAAGCTTGGGAGGACCTTCTCTGGCATTTCCCTGCTTCAAAATCACCCCAAGATCCGTTGGCTCATTGTCAAACGAGTTAAAATACGTTTGACTTCGCTTAAGCCTCTTCATCCGGTTTCTGGGGAACCAATTTCGTATTAGAAAGAATGCAAATGAGCCTCAGGTTCATCTGCTCGAGGGCTGATGGATTGTTTCGAACACCCTAGCCGCTGGCGCTTTCGAATCGGGGTGTTTCCTGGCTCGGAAAATTGATACGGGATTAATTGGTAGGGTTGAATTTCGAACGTGTTTTGTTTTCCGGTTAACGAAGATAATGGTATTGTTTTCGATATACGGAATGTCTCGTAAAATGTTTGTACAACAATTTAATTAGGGGATTGCGTTAATAATTACTCGGGGTACTTTTGCCTCGGCTCAAATTACCATCGAGGTATATATTCCCGGTGTTTGTTCCTCTTGATGCTGTCCAAATACTTTAAGGATTGCTTTAATTTCCAAAGAACCAGTTTTATCCCTGCCTCCCTCCACGATTCCCCTATTTACCCGCGTGGAAACACACACAAAGCTCACGGCTGGTTCTCGGTAAATTGTACGCGAACACCGCGGCACCGCGACAAACAAATGTAGGTTATTAGAGGCTTGAAAAATTACTACAGAATTAAAGGGGAACCGTTGATAATTTTAATTAGAGAAATTAAAGATAGAAAGTATTTTTTTATAACACCTGCGTGGAAAGCTTGATTTTCGATGCCTGTGTCTGGTTTGGAAAGGGCCCCTTTTCAGATGAGTGAAAAAACGTAATATTTCTTCACTATCGCGCAGGCGCAATCGTGCATTATCGTCATTATTTCACTAACAGGCATGCGCAAATCGTGCATTATCGTCAATATTTCACTAACAGGCATGCGCACTTCAAGCAATCTACGTTTCTTCACTATCACGCACGCGCACTTTGAAATAAGTCAGCCGTTCAGTAGCGCCATCGGTCGGTGGCGACGTCCAAGCGTCCGCGACGTGGCGCCCCCAGGCGGCAGCGATGTGTCAACCTAGATTATCGCCTAACTTCGGGTTGGTTATGGTCGGCCATTTGCTCAGCTGTCAGATATTATTCGTCTGCATCTCAAATCAAGCTTTCCCGCAGGAGTTATAAAAAATATGGTGTGCGATAAGTGCGGATAGGCGACATCTGCCTCGTGTGAAGTTTGAATCACTCGCTCGGCTCGCACAGCATTCACACTCGTCTCGTGTCATCCCGCACTCGCCTGCGGCTCGTGAGTGAACGACACTAGACTCGTATGAATGCTGGCTGCTCGCCTTCGCTCGTGTTGCAGACTTCACACTCATCGGATATCGCCTTCTTTCCGCACTTATCACACAATCTGATAAATCGTCACCTTCGTGATTCAGTCCGTTTCGATGAGATCAAGATCTCGGAGATATTCGTTACCAACGAACAAATTTGATCAAGTTAAATTATAAAGCTGGGCTCGAGTAATTTCTGAGGTTTTACCGGAAGCACGAGAATAGCGAGAGGGAGGGGGAGATAAGGAGAAGACAGAGGGTCTACGAATCCTTTTTGCACTTCTTATATCCCGCGGAAGGATTATATGCAGGATTTTGCGGAGTGGAAAAGTTTTGGAAATTTCAAACCACTGCAGGTCTGGCTAGTCTCGCTATATCCACTTTTTAGCTCTTTAGTATTCGCTGGAAAATGGTAATATCCACCTGCCGTAGTCAGCTATGCGTTACGTTGAAACAAAACTACCATTGTGAATTTAATTTGAATTATCATCGTCGTTTCACGTCCAGAGATAAATTACGTTAGCGGCACAGAACAATCGTATTTTTTTTTTCAAATTTTCTCAACGATATGTTTTTTTTTTCTACACATCTTTCCTTATCACTTCATCAGCATTTTATATCTCATACACATAGTAATAATTCATAGTCCACGAGGGTCCTGTTTCAGATGCGACTACGTTATGTTGACATTGCATTCGACCTGTTTCTTTTTTCTGTTCGTCTCCTTTTTTTTTCTTTAGCCTGTAGTTTATATCGTGCCAACTTTGTACACCCCAAGGGAAAATTTAATTAACAATTACTATCTTGAACGCGGAAGAGGTTTAAGCGAATTGCGCTCTCATTAACAACCGTGTGACAGAAATATATAGCTTGTGATTCAACAGAGCTGCTATAAATGTGGAATTAAATTGATAACGATGAAATTAAGAGCATGCTCCAGTCATTCTGCACTCTTCTTTACCGACCGTACCCGGTTTTCACTTGTTTTCACTGATAGCAAAGCCTACGCGTCACGAACGCGGAAAAGGAACCAACAGCGCAATTCTAGATGTAATAGGAAAACTTCTTTGTTGCATGCCACAATGAAGACGTATTCTTGAAAACTGCACAAAATGGTAATTGTCGATGTCAAGCGGTGATTGTGAGTTTCGCCCGTTCATAATGGCCGCGACCACCGCTTGACATCGACAATTACCATTTTGTGCAGTTTTCAAGAATACGTCTTCATTGTGGCATGAAACAAAGAAGTTTTCCTATTACATCTAGAATTGCGCTGTTGGTTCCTTTTCCGCGCTCGTGACGCGTAGGCTTTGCTATCAGTGAAAACAAGCGAAAACCGGGTACGGTCGGTAAAGAAGAGTAAAGAATGACTGGAGCATGCTCTTAAAGGACTTTTATTTTGTACATTTTGATCAATCGAACGATATTTCGGATCGTAGAGTCTCGGAATATAATTAAAATTCAATTATCCATTCTTGACTGGGACCAGAATTTAGCATGAATAATTTTGAATTTTCGAAACTGTAACGTACGAATGTGGAGCGAAGTTTTTCTACGCGCATGACGACAGAATTCAAAGACAAAATTTAGTAATGCTTGACACTGATTTAACTCGACGGGAATTTAACGAGCGCGTAAAGGAAACTCTTGCCTGGTAGCAATTAACGTCCCAAGTTTTTATTTTTTAATTACTGTTTTCCAAATGTTTCGTTACATTTCGTATTTTTTTTTAAATTTTCTACTCTTTTAGTTTCTACGAGTCTTTTTCTACATTCAAGGATTCACTGACCTGGAATTATCGCTTCGGTTAATTTCAAACGAAATAAACTGTACTGAAATTTTGTCAATTTCTGTCCCGCCGCGAATTCTTTCGAATGAACGACTCGAAAATCCATTAGAAAAATAAAATATTTCAAGTGAAAAGAAATATCTGACTTTTTGAAGAAAAATTAATCCTGTCATAACGATATTTCGACATAGAAAGAGAAAAAAATTAAAAAAAAATCGTTTTATCCGCGAACGAATGAAAGCAATTAATTTTTTTCCTATCCTATCATAGGTGATAATCGACAGATCCGTAAACGAAGCGGCTTATTAGTCTAATTAAATTTTAGTTAATTTTTTCTTTTACTTCTGATTTTGAGGAGCAACTGCCAATACGAAATAATAAATCGGAGGATGGTAATTCTCTTCGTATCGAATTCTCGTTAAATGTAGATGAAAAAGCTGCTGGTATTTCTGACTGATGTCATCGAGTTCGATTTATTTCAACATTAAAAGCGTTTTAAAATTCCCATGCAGTAATTTTATCTTTCATTTTTACTGTAAAAATGTAAAATTATTGTAGAAAATTGTGCGAACTGCAGATGAGACACCCGAGAGTTTTTCGAAATACAAAAGTACTCAATTTTACAAGCCCTTCCATTTGTAAAAGCTCGTAACGATCGTTAATTTCGCTTCCAAAAAATCCCTAACGAATGTGAAATTGTGACGAAGATCAGTGAATTTTGACAATAATTAGAGTGAAATGGTTGAATAATGGAAGTTGAATAGTTTTCGAGTTTAGTACATTTTTTTTTTTTTGTGTAAAGTTTGTTTAAATCGTAACAATTTTTTAGACCCCTTCAGTCAATCCACCAGAGGCTCTGCAATGATAGAAAATCTAATGGTTCTCGTCCCGTGAGAACGTACCTGTGTACCTCATACGCAACGTTAAACAATTAATGGGAGTATAATTGGATTTCAATTAGTTCGTTAACGACTCCGGCAAAAGCAGATGGTACCCGCTGCTTCATTACTCACGATCTACATTTCCCTGCCCCTCTGACCCTATCGGTTGTGATTTCTGATATTGACTGATATCGATATCAGAGGAATCTCGTACTCCTCAACAGCCTCAGAAATTATGCGATGAACGTCCCGATCGGCTTAGAATTTATGCAGTAGTACTTTCATATCGTTATGCGAACTAAGCTTCTAGGGAATCGATTTTTGATAAATTGAAATTTCGCGAAGTTATGAATTTTTTGCTGGATGATAACGTTTCACGCTAACGTTTTTATTCGTATGACAGCAACGGCAGGACGGAATTAAAATCTGTTCCATAGAAGCTTAGTTCATATTGATATAAAAATACTGTATAAATTTCGAACCGATCGGAGTATCGGACAAGTTCTTGTAATGGCATCGTGGCAGCAAATTTCAAAGCCGTTTTTTGTGGATTGTTACTTCAGTGGGCATAACGGCCACAATTTTCAAGTTACAATGTCGATTTTTGTTTCAAATTAAAGCTGCGATTTCAATCTTCAAAATCGTATTTAAAAAATTTTTTTTTTTAAATCGATGGCGTTTTATGGCGCTCGAGAGTTGCAAACCTCCTTGACTAACAAAATTCTAAAAAACGAAATAAGAATTACGATATTGTGAGAAGGGATGAACAGATTTGGATAAAAATTGGTATCGAAAGGATTTTTGGGTCAATACGATGAAGATAATTAAGGAATAATTCGATTTTGAACCAAATTGGAACTCGAAGGTTTTTGCGTCCCTGGCGATGAATTTTTCTTTGAAGTATATATCGCGTGCCTAATGACATAAGGTCGTAAGCGCCAAAAACACGATTTTGGTAGCAAAAGGGCGTATAATTTTTTTTTTTCGCCATTCGCTCTAAAAGTGATCAAAACGTATTGAAACAATTGAAATAACGAGATCGAGAAATGTAAGTGCAAAGGGTCGTAAGTTGGGCGGATACGTCGTTCTTTCATTACAATTCGTTAGAAAAATAAAAAATGAATGTTAAGAGCAGAAGGGCGTATCTCCAATTTTTTTTTTTTCATTTTTCATGATTTTTCCAAATCGGTGTAAAAACACGTGAAACGCAAAGATAAATCGAAAAAACGATCGTTTCGAAAAATTCGACAAAAAATATTCGGAGCTAAAAGCAGAAAAGGGCGTATCTCCAATTTTTTTTTCCTCATTTTTCATGATTTTTCCAAATCGGTGTAAAAACACGTGAAACGCAAAGAAAAACCGAAATCGACGTCGTTTCGAAAAATTCGATGAAAAATATTCATGGTTAAAAGCAGAAGGTCGTATCTACCAGTCGATACGACCTTCTGCCGTTAATTGACGAATTTTTAATT
>JAFFZH010011724.1:15818-38152 GCA_018420115.1 Euura saliciscinereae
TTTTTTTTTTGCGAAGTTAGTACTGAAAGGTCGTATCCACCAGTACATACGACCTTCTGCTTTTAATTGACCTAGTATTAAATTTCAACGTTTATGAACGAATCTTCGGGTCCTCAGTCTAAATACGATTAAAAAAAAAATATACGACCTTTTGCCGTTACAAAAAGCAAAAAGTCGTATATTGGCGCTTACGACCTTATGTCATTAGACACGCGATATATTCTAAAATTCGAATCAAGTGATAACATTTTTCTAGCCCAAAAAACGGAAAGTCGAAAGGCCAGCCTGTTTTTTTCTTAAATATTGTAACGTCATCAGGATTATCTCGGTCCGCTCGATCGCACCGTGGGTAAATATCGCAGATACCCATGAAACGAATCACGAAATTCGATGACACGATAGAACGACAAAGTCGTCGAAGCATAGTTAAGCCCATGCACCCCTCGAAGCTGCATCCCTAGGGACCGCGGATCCTGCATGGGCGACGATTATCGACGCTACAAAAAAAAAAAGAGGAAAGTTCACCCTAAATAGCCATTGAAAAAAACGATTCTAGCCAGAGGCATCTATCCATCAGGCCGAACGCGAACCACCGGAAGGGAGGATGTCTGCCGCTGACGTGAACGGTCAAAGGACATTTGGAACCTGGTTATTGTCGGGTTCCGTGTCCGCCCTTTGTGGGCGAAAAGTGACCGATATACACACCCAACGAAATCCAGCAGGGTAGAAATCAGCGGCTTTTTGTGCCTGTCGTATTCCCAGAAATTGAAATATTATTTCCGGCACGTTCATGATATGGAAATGCGGAGTTACACTACGAATGTTCTGTTGAACTCGGGATCAGAGAAATTGTGAGAGAGAAGAAAAAGTGAAAATGTGAAACATAAGAAAAAAAAATTTACATACACGTGTTTCACTTCCCTTCTTTGCTTCTTGGCTTCTTGCCTCGTGACTGAAATTCGCGGTCCGAAAATATTGTGGATCAGTCTGCAACCTACGCCACGAGTGACACTGACTAATTGACAAACTATCGTGGGTCGATATCAGTCGATGCTAGAGTTCTTCGACAGACAGTTAGTTAAAAGCTCCGAGCCACCGTCGACCAGAGAAGTAAGTTTTATTTGCTTTCTGAATAATTTATTAAGGGAAACATTTGCCAGACGTAGAACGTTTGATTTTCTAATTTATAAACGCTTTTACGTCTACTTCAGTGTCAGTTCGTGCGGAATATGTAAATATCCTAGATAGGTACGTGTACGAAAGATCAGAAGAAGCTTTTTTTGTCAATATATATTTTTTTTATACACGTTGAAAAATATTTTTAATTACTCTAGATCTCTGACCCCCATCACTTTGAGAGCCTGTAAACTGCAGGTCAAGAGACCCGAGAAATTGCGTTCAATCTGCATACCGATGTATACCGACTGTCCCGCATGTATCCCTACAGACTGCAGCCAGCAGCGGTGATCGAATCGTGAAATAATTCCGTTTCATCTCACGGTGAATTAATAATGGTCTATCCCCAAGGGCAGTGACTCAGTATCCATAGAGATTGCTGTATTTCCTGCCCTACCCCGATTTCAGGGGGTGGAATCTGAAAGCCCCTAGTCTACACATCGCATCGTTCTCTGAATGACTCGCCAATGACGGGTGAATTGACGCTGACATGTGTGTGTGTTAGCGTCAGTGTATTTACACACACACACATCAAATGTGATATGCTTAACGGCTCCGCGTCGCTAACGTATTCGCGAGCATTCAATTTTATTCTGAAGGGTTTAGCAAACAGAATGGCCCCACGAGAGCAGGGTGCAGAAAGCTCAAACGTCTGGACCTTCGTGCTAACCCTGCATCGGACATTTTCTTGAGTGAACGTTCTTGTAACATAACATAACTGTTTGCTGCAGGATAATTGAGTCTGACCACATTTTTAGTATATAAACTTTACGGTTCAAATTTTTACTTTTCTGTTAACTTTCATTTTGAATATCAATTATGTCGAGACTCTGATGAGAAATTCTGAGAGTTTTTATTGTTGACGTAATTAAACAAGTTTTTATTTAACGCGGAGGGTATCGTGTCGAGACTTCAAAGTTCGACATCAATCGAAGACTATAAAGCCGTGCTTTAGCTCCTCTTCCTCGTTAGGTACGTCCTACTCTTTCACTTTGCTGAAAGGATTACGATTGAAACAATTATCATCAAAGGTCACTCGTACAGACGGATTATAGTGAGTGGATTTTAATTAGAATTTCAAACAACGCGAACCACTCAGTGCCCCATTAGCTAATAATTAATTGAACGGAATGAACATAATACCTACTTTCTCTCAACGGGCGCTTTGAATATCATTATTAATGTAGCTTTACCATACGGTGAACGTTAACCGAAAACTTTATACCTTCATAATTCAAGCACATCCTCAGGAAAAAAAAATAACTAACAAGTTGTAAAATTCGGAAACGCAGTTTGGGCTGATTATATGAGTCAGCCTTCAAACTTACCGTTATTTATTTTGTTTCCAGATATTTTGAATTTTGCGAATCTTACCTCAGAATCTTGATCAGCGGTTCAAAAAAACCTCGAGTACCAATTTAAGTAAGATTTCGAATGTCTCTAGTGTTTTTTTTTCCAGTAAATTGGTTTCGCCATTTTGAATTTCGCAAATCTGACTTCAGTGACCCAAAAAACCTTCGGGTACCAATTTTCATCGAAATCTAAAATGTTTTTAGTTTTTTAAAAAAGTTTTTCAAAAATAAAATCTTGAAAACGAAACGAGAAGTTGAAAAAAGAAATGTTTTTTTTTTTTTTTTATGGTAATTCAATTTCTCAAAACTTGCAAAGAGGCTAATGATGAAGTAAATTTTTTACTCTTCACGAAAGCAACGACCCCGAGTTTGGTCGCGTATAAACAGGACTTGCACCAGCACTTGGTTCGAGGGGTGAGCATCTAGGGCTCATTTATCACCGACTCTATAAACTTTCTATGAACTTTAGGCACGCGTCGTGGAGGCCAGCGTTTCATGTTAACAGCCCTACTGACCAGGTTATCATCCGGGCAAATTACCGCACGGCAATATCTAGACGAATGGTACCTTCACCTCAGACAGGTCTGGGCAAATTGTGTTCGGAAATTTAACCACCACCCAGGGTCGAGGAATAATGGGGCCAAAAATATCCGCTATATCCGCACAGAGAGGGTTAAGCTCCGCTGTAATTTCCAGACGTGTACGCGTGAGCGTGAGTGGAATTCGAGAGAAAGTACTTCTAAATTTCATAGAAACTAAATGCGTCGAAAGCGAGACGGAAAGAATACTTTTTGAAATATTGAACCGTTTAAATTTATGCGCGGAAAAGCACTGATTCTACAATTTCAGTACTGAAATGTACTAATAAAAGTACATTTATCAACATTTGAATAGTTGAAACATGCGGAAGAGTTTATTTTTTCTAATAATTCTACTAATTGTTGAAATTCATTCAAAGTACTTTATCTCAAAATGAAATTATTAATGGGTTTCAGAATGAAAGTACTTTTCCCATAATGCTGGAACCATTTGGTAACTGAAAAAGTACTTTTCTAAAATCCGAACAGGGAGAATGCACGAAAAATGTACCAGTGTACCCTCGAGTGTACCAAATAGTGTAAAAATTCTGAGAATTCAAACAAGGCAGTGAACCTATTTGTGTCAAAATTGTACTTGATGAAACTTGAAAAAAAGGTACTTTTTCTTCAATGTGATTCAATCATTTTCATATGATATTTTCATCCAATCAAAAAAGTGTAGATTCCGAATAAAAGTACCTTACCGAGTACGCAGAGAGTTTGAAGAGAAAAAAGTACCTACCGTTCTAAAAATTAAAAAAAAAATGCTGACTCACGTGATAAAAGAGCAGAACGTGGGACATAAGTTTATTCGTAGACGGATTTATAAAGCGCGTACTTATAAAAGATTCAGAAATTAAAAATGAATGACTGACTCAATGGGAAAAAAAGAAACGGGCTTCCTCATTTACCGTTAAAAGCGGTAAAATGGTAAGAGGAATTAAGAGGCAAGAGCTTTCGGCCACGATTCGAATGATATATTCCCTGTTACAACCCCTGGATTTATGGCACGTTGCACTTTTTTTCTTCTTCACTCTTTTGTTATTTTCACCTCTTAAAAAATGCTGTAGAGTTTCAAAGTGCAATAGGAGTAGAATCCTGGAGGAGAAAACGTTTCTTATATTTTCTCACACGCACACGTTGCGAAATTGAAGGGGAAAAAAAATCACCACTAATTTTCTAAATCAAGTCTCTGTGTCTCCAGACACTAACGAGACATGGAGAAATCGTCGGTGGCAGATTCAGAATTGGACAATTATTCCCAGGGTTCAATTATTTCATGGTGTCCTAGCGAAGCGTCAAGGTGTGAAGCATGACACGTCTGCGCCCTTGCATCGTCTCTGTTCAGAATGCTAATTCAACTTCCCTCGCGGATATCTAGTAATCCGGATAATTTTGCTACCGTGCAATATTTCGAATTAATGAACGGAGCTTGCGGTGCAGGTAGAGGAAAATTGAAGTCAGTCTGACGCGACTTTATTAACTTTTTTTTTTCTTTTGCTGAGAACGTGAGAAAATCGAGGTTGAGGGAATTCGGGAGAGGCAATTTGCTGTTAACACGATGGTTATAAAGAGAAAAAAAAAACGTTTCAAGGCAGAGGGGGGAGGCCCGTGCTTTATAAATTTGACCTGTCATTTTTCTTATCCACCTTATATTGGCACAAATGTAACATTTATCGTTAATGGAACGATCGAGAGGCTGGCTCCAATAAATCAATCTTGTTTTACGAATATCCCGATGTAATTTTATGTCAACCGGATCTGCTTTAGCTCTGAATCGTCTTTTTGTTCGAATTTTATATACGTTCATTCCTCCAAGACCAATTAGTGAATCTATGGAAACTCGACGAAGAAAACTCTTATGGTACCGAAGATTTATTAAATTCCAACTAGCATTCCGATTGAAAAGGGATTCAGCTGCTCCTAAATGGGATACCAAAATACTCGACATAACCGCCGATGCGGAATTTCGGACTCCTGGTGGTATCCGATCTCGAGGATTCTACGTCATTTTGTTCCTTTACGTTCTTCTTTCTCTTCTTTTTTTGCTCAACCGATTTCGGGGAAAAATTTGGCGTTTAGAAATGTCAACTTCTCCGAGGTGTAATGGACAGCTTCAATAAGAGCCCCGTAGACCCGGTTTCCGAATCCTCTTCCAATATGTCTCGATAGTGCAGGCGAATGATTGATCGCAAAAAACGAAGCTTGAGGTTCACTGTTCAAATTCTTTTTCGCGTGTAAAAATACCTGTTTGAAGGAATATGATGGATAGCAAGTCGCACGTCTATACGCGTCATGGAAATTTCGAAAAAATGAAAATCGAATGAACAAGACTGCGAAAAAAATATACCCTGAATTTCAGGATCATCGTAACGTTGGGGGGGTCAACTAATAATGAAATTTTCTTTGATCAATTGCATTTCCTTGATCTGTGTGAGACTGATTCGGAGACGAAGCAATAAGCACATATATCCTGCGAGGTGAAAGATATTGTGCAAACTGGGCTATTCGTTGGACAGACGTTTTCGATTTTTGTATATTTGAACTGGAGAGTGAATACTTTTTTTGGATTCATGCCAAATCCGGGGCAAGACGTATTAATACCGCAAACAGAAACTCCCGTCCTCGCTGACGGGTCATTTAGCACTGGCTTCAGTTGGGGGGTTTCACTTTTTCTGACTAAATACGTACGACCGGAATTCACCCGCATTAATAATACCACAAACGTCTTTTGTCCATTGGAGTAACTGCAGTTTTCCCAACTTGCATTAGACCGGAACGTATACCAACCCGACCTTGATAAATATCCGGTTAGAGAAGTTTTGGCGTCGAGGTAAATCTACAGGGTAGACTCTCGCTCTCCTCTCTCTCTCCCTCTGACTTTACCGTTTATAAGCTCACATCTGTCACCCTTTCATGTACACGCTGTTGCGGATCTTCTGATCATTTCAACGATATACGACTTTACGATATACGACGAGATTCATATTTTAATTACTCAAAACGACGAAAAAAGATTCAGACGGAGAATTTATTCGCTTACAGATAAAGTGACAACTGACTGCAAGAGATTTCGAGTGATTATGGCCGATTTATCAATTCGACGCCCGATACGAATAAAAGCTCGTTTCAGATTCCGGGTGGAAAAGAGCACGTTTCAAATTCCGGGTGAAAAAAGCACGTTTCAGGTTGACTCGAATACTAGCACATTTCGGGTTGACTCGAATACTAGCACGTTTCGTTAATATTGTAATCCGTCTAACAATGGCAATCGGATTATAATATTAACGAAACGTGCTATTATTCGAGTCAACCCGAAATGTGCTAGTATTCGAGTCAACCTGAAACGTGCTCTTTTCCACCCGGAATATGAAATGTGCTAAGTTATTTGTAAAATCTAGTAAATACCCCGTTGAGAATTTTGTGGAATTTTAAAACATCGTACAAAAATTCTGTAATATGGTTTTTCTGCCAAATTTTTGAAAGTTGACATTGGATCGAAAATTCCAAGAATTTCACAGATCTTAAACCATCTCAAATCTTCTGTAATCTTGAAAAGTACTTTGAAAAATTCTCGCAATTTTTATAAAGTACTTGGATTCCTGTGAAATAATTCGTGATAATTTAAGAGCTTTTGGAATCATTTAAAATCTTCTTTTTGTTGATTTTTTTTTTCATATTTTTACGATATGATATATAAAAAATGTTGAAATGAACGCGTGCCTCGAACATTCATGGTGTCGACTTGACCAGCGGAAAATAATCAAGTTGATTAAATCAACGGTTGATTATTGTTACAAGTGGGTGTGTTTGTCGTTCGGTTTTAACCGACCCATACGGTAAAGACACGCCACGCCACGCAGAGGAAATCAAATTTATTAACCACACGCGTTGAGCTCTTTTATTAGGAGTTACGTGTGTCCAGTGTACGTTGGGGGGCCATTAATATTCATATAAATTAATTCATTGATAAGAGCGAAGCACGGGCTAAAGACACAAGTGGATACGTCAAGCTGGAGCTTTTTTTTTCATACCGTTGTTAGATTGAATTATGAGCTAGTGAGCTTTTTTTTCCGTCTCGGTAAATACATTCTCTGTATCAGTGACCTTTTTTTTTTGTCTTTTTGTGGTCTTCTTTTGTTTTGTTTCATTCGATATCAATTTTACCCTCGAATAATTCGATTTGGCAAATATAAACGTGAAATACAATCATCGGCGGTGTGAACCTGATGACCGAGCGCCAATATTATACCCTACTCCATGGGGTGAAAGCACCGGGTGTTATTTGACAATCGTATATTGATTAAATAATAAATACTGTATTAATATAACCTCGCAGTGTGAATTGACGCGGAATTTAAAAAATCCCCTGCAAAAAGTTACAGTATAACGAAATATTTTTTTTAGCTTTTCCAGTATCAAAGCTTTTCATTTTTTTTTGTTGTTACTTTAAAATATGCGTTACGTCTGAAAGCTTTCACTCAGAGAATTAATTATCATATTCATGGTATATATGATAAATTGGGTTGAAGCATCAAAAGTAACGGAGTGTCCAAATCAGCAGATGGACAGATGATGTTTTGGATCGATTTTCATATCAATTCTCTACACGAATATAAACGAAGTTGGGGAGTCCTGGAGGATATCGTAACTGATTTACTCTTCTTCACCCTATTAAATCCGACATTGTAACATCGAGAAGTCACGTCGTTCTGCAGTCTCCGAGGTAAATTTGCCTCGGTCGTTTTCCCCCCAGAGTCACATATTTTCATCTTTCACCTCCGCCCTCTTCCACCAATAGCAATATCGCTGAAAGGTTGGAAACGATGGAATTTCCTTTTTTTTTTCGACTTCTAGTATTGATTCGAACGTTTCCGAATCAACTTTTTGAAGATTCTATTCAACAAAAAATAAACTGAGTGGTTTCGCAACAAAACAAAACACTCATTGCAATCAGAAAATAGTATATTGTGCAACTCGTGGGCAAAAATGACGATTCCGAGTGAGTGTGAATATAGACACACGAGCCGAAGGCGAGTGCGGATATCACACGAACTCAGAATCGTCATTGCCCACGAGGTGCACACGATATTTTTCCCAACAAATATGTAAAATTTGGCGAGTTTAGCCGTCTGTTGAAAATGAACAAAACTCACGAACCATTTCCCCACTAGTGGAGAAATGAAACCATTTCTCAACTCGTGGAGAAATAGTTTGCGTGTTTTGTCATCGCCAGTGGTCAGAAGTAGTTCTGGGTCACTAGTGGAAAAATGATTCTTCATTTCCCAATTCATTGAGAAATAGCGTCTTTTGTTCATTTTCAGCAGACGGCCAAAACCGCCTATTTTTACATATGCGTTGGGAAAAAGAAAATCTAACTCGAAACCGTTTCGCATTTTCGCGCTATGCTGTGACGTCATTATTCAGTATGAAAAGTCCTCCATCTAGCGTGAAATTGTAATTTCTGACTGATTTTTATTGATGATTTTAATATACCTACTGCAGACAAGTTTAGATGAATTTTTATCACGTTTTCTCCTCCCCGAAAAAATGTATCGCGAATTGATGAATGTATTATGCGTTTCTTGTTTATCAAAAAACCAATAAATTGACCTGCTATACCACGGAGTCAGACATGAAAAATTATTGGCCTGATTTGATTTAACTGTGTTGCATGATAATATTGCCGGAGGCTTTTGCCGAAGAGTTTTCCCAAAATTAATATTCAATATTCAAATCGTTTTGGGTTGTTTATGTATTTATGTATTGTACATATCGTAAAATATCTGTACATAGTTGAATACAGCTGTTGTTTTCCCTTCGGTGTATGCATAGATTATTTTTTCTTTATTTCTTTCTTTTTTTTCGTTACGACATATATCAGTTGTGATAAAGCGGAATCGTCATTGTGTTGTTGTTGTTATTGTTGTTTTTTCGTACAAAGTGATAAAAGAACTTGCTTTTACCTATTCGGCTTTACTCACAAGTCAAAAAATAATGACAAAAATCCGAGCCTCGCGCTTTTGTCTCGACAAAAAAAAAGGCTATAAAATTCATTTTTTTTAGATCGCAGACAAAAGTAAAAAACTATTTATCGCTTCAACCCTCCTCCCTGCTACGAAGGGAATGATTAATCGACTTTTTTCAATACATTCAACTACTCGACTTCTTCAGGATTGAAAGACTCCCTTGACAAGCCGAAAAGAGAAGAAAAAAACGGCTTGCATGATACTCGAACAAGCATTTCATCCAGGAAATCGTTAGATTCTTTATTGTACCTTTTTTCACTCCCCTTGACTCTTCTTTCATTCTTCAAGCTTTCGTCACAGTATTTTCTTTTTTGTGCAGGTATATTACATGTGCTTATGTTCACAATGTTGAAATACACAAGCGTCACGAGTGACAAAAAAAACCGACTTCAAAACCAAACTACTCAACCGATTTTGATGAAATTTATATGGGACCAATCTAAACGCATACCCTTTTGAATAAAAAAAGAATTTTCCAAATCGGTTCATAAATAACGGAGTTCTGAGGTAACAAACATAAAAAAAAAATACAGCCGAATTGAGAACCTCCTCCTTTTTTGAAGTCGGTTAAAAAGATTATAACGAAATAGCAGTTTGCCTGGCAAGTGTTAAAAAAGCTCTAGTGCAGAAAGTTGAGAGTCTACGATGTGCGCATGCGCCAAATTGTTTTTCTTCCACTCGTCTCAATTAGAAACTGAACAGAATCGCCCCATTATATTCTGTATTAATTACTCATTAGTCAAAAACATTCACAATGTGACGAATTGTGTATAAAATTTGAATCGACTGGAGAAAAAAGGAAGCGAAAAAAGGTGATGGACGAGATAAAAAAAGATAAAAGTTTAAAAAGTTTTAACTACATTTCAGACATAGTCGAAAGGAATCGTTTGACTATATAAGGAATAAAGAAAGTAAAGTGGTGCCTCTACAGCTGTAGCATTGAGCTTTACGAGTAGATTTACTGGAGCTTCTTGTCGCTCCGTAGGTATCGTCAAGTACTTTAAGATGTTCAGAATTTCCTGGATAGAGTTTCTGTTTTTTGTCCCCTTTCGTTTTCGGTCTCTTGAAATCGTTTGTTCAACTTGAAAAACCCCGTCTCCTCCGTATAGACTCGAGACAGAGTCCTGAAATTTAACTTTTCTTTCTCTCCCTTCTCTTTTTCTTCGTTTTCTTTTTTCTTACTTTTTCATAACGTTCCTCTCAATTTACTTTATTCTCTTAGCACAGTGAAACAATAAAAGCTCAGTTCCAAGTCGCCTTTAGAGAGAGACAGTCGTCGTCATCAATCCGCGAAAGGGATGAGGTACTCGCCGGATTGCCATCCATAAATATATTTCTATTTCTTTATATCATTTTTTGTCTCAGATCTTACTCCCGATCCCCATGCATACTAAGTGTATTGTATTCTCAAAGAGCCCCGCCTAATGTAGCCCCACTTTGGGGTTGAGTGCCGCGCCCTTCCGATGGTCTTTAAACATTGATAAGCTTGCAGATAGACAGAGGGGTTACTTCCACCCACTCTGAGTATAGACTTCGGTATTCGAGTTACAAAATTTATTCAGATTATTTTAATTTATGCCTTCTGAGCTGAACCCCTCCCCAAACCTATCTAGTCAAGTCCAAGCTCAAAGCTCACCGTTCAAAAATTGATTCATGCGTTCAAGCGATTCTCTTCAGCGAAAAAGAGAATGCGAGAGTAATAAAAAAAAAAATTGTTTAAAGGGGGAACACAGTGGAGACTTTGGCAGAGGTTTGAAAATGAAACGATATACAGAAAAAAAAACAAGTGAAAATATTTCATTAAAAGTTTTAAGAGTTATATGCCACTTTCCAGAGCGTCATAACTGAGCTTGCGGAGGAATAAATCGTGTGGAAAGATTAAGTTTTCTGGTTTGTTTGATTGTTGTGAATGACTTGTATGGAATATTAAATTCCTTCGTAGCTGCTACCGGCCACTGTTTGTGTCTATTTCGTTTAAAAATTACTTCAATCCGAGTTCCTTTATCGCAGTCGTACCCTGGATGAAGCTGTTCAATATTTAATTCTGTATGTACTGTAAACATGTCGAAGGGAATAGAGGAAGGTACAACGTATTTGACGAAATCCTTGTCAAATCCTCTGCTTGTTATGTACTTTAGGTCTTGAGTTTTCCCGGTCCCAGGACCATAGCCAGGTTTGTTTAGTCAATATCTTGTTTGTCGAATCGATTCTTGATTTATTATTCCCATGAAAACCACGTCGGAGAAACAATTGGTTGCAAACACTGCGTGGAAAAATCAACCATCGAAAAGAAAAAGGAGCAGAACGAGATCATTTAGGGACACAATTTGGTCAATTTCGTTTTACCTCTCTTCTCGATCTCACCTTCTCTGACATAATGGAACTAAGTTTTTCCAACGGTGTTAAACATTTAACGAGTCTTTTTAGACTATAAATCGAGGTCTCGATAATCACCTACGGTTTACCGTGAATTTTTATTATGTTCTTCTCGGTACCTTTTTTATGACTGATCGAGAAGATACCAATTACCGCGACCAGAAGACGTGGCTTGAGGCTTGACTTTTTGTTTTTATTACAGTAAATAAATTAACCACCAGTTAAGCATCGCGGTAAGGTGTAATAATTTAACGCGAGTACAAGTCGTCAATTTTAGCTGTTACCACTTGATCATTAAATATTAACGACAGTAGAGACGCATTACACATTACACATTCAACACAGGTAGCTCAAGCTAGGATCACCCCACGACCTACGTGTCTCAAACCACGAAAATAGGCTCACCAACATGCACTAATGATTTTGAATTAATGATCGACCATCCATCCTGACAAGGCTGCCGGAATGATGTCAGGCAGAATTTCGGCTACTTTAGTATGGCTTCAACTAGCACAAAAAATGTATTGGTCACAAATAGTTGTAGAGTTTTTTAAAATGTTTTTTTGTACAGTGAACAAAATTTCAATAATTTTGGTCAAACTTTATAGGATTTATGCTCAGTTTACCATCCTAAACATATTCGATCTTGTCAAATTTCTAATATCTTGATTTTTGTTGGTTTTTTAAGTTTTTAGAATTTCAAAGTTTCATATCTCCTCAAATTTTCAATATTTCTGGCTGAAATTTGATCTGCGTATTCAGTTAACTGTCGCCAAAAATGAGCCTGATTAGTTTTCCGATACCTTATGCTTCATGTCGTATACAGAAAATTGGGATTTTTCAAAAATATTTTTTTCTTTCAATTTTCATGTCCCTAGAGTTTAAAGGTATTCAAAATAATTAGTTCATCTTTCTTTTTTTAGTTACAGGTAATTAAATCTGAGTCTTTTGTCTGTGACGTCACAACGTAGTAATTTTTTTTTCAAACCGTCACATTGGCTTCAATTCTGCTTCGATTGGAAACAGAAAAAAATATGTCCGAATCATTTTTGTGTAAAGTACCAAAATATGAAAAAAAAAATTCATGCAAAACCTCAATTAGTGAGTATAAGATATTTTTCGCCCGCGTCAGGCCTCAGGGTATATTTTTTGAAACTCAGAACATCATAGAATCAAGGATAAAATCGTTTCCCCTCTCCTTTGATGATTGTCACACGAAAATTAGCTTCCAATCGTTTGATACCGTGTCAAAAATGTCCTCCACCTGTTCACATCCAGTGTACTTTGCTGCACAGTGCATGGGAGATACGTGGGAGCGTCTATTGTGATATTCAATGGCTCAGCCCCCGGAGTGTGTCCTTGCAGGGATGTGGTAACCCCTGTGAACTTGACGTCGAACCTGTTCGCTTGTGAACCTGTGCGTTCGCATAGGGATATAAAACCGAGCGATATACACTTGGCTCTGTAAAGGGATAAAAAAAAACAGTAACCCCGGGTCAGGTCCGGCCCAGAGCTCATGTCGAAGTAGACAATGGAGTTTCCTGGGTATCCCACACGGGCAATAGCTCGTTTTGACAAGGCACGCGTCCGAGGTCGCATCTGGCCCCACGTAGTCAGGGCGGGGGGTCAATTGAAATCATACCGCGATGATAGAGTCGGGGTGGGAAATTTCCCTTTGACGTTTTGTCCAAAAGGGGAAGGAAGGAACTCCGGAGCTGGAGTAATACGATGAGTGATGAGCTGCTATAAAACTGCTGAGGGGAGCCCACGCTGCACCGCTCCAACTGCAGGGTTATCATCGTCGCCTTAAATATTAATGTAGGGCGTCGGAGGACTAGATTCGAGAAGATTGAAATATGCCAGAGAACAGAGGATAATTTAATTACCTTCGAGTAATTCGATTTTCAATTCTCGACCACGCCGAACTGAATATCCTACTTTAAATATTGAAAAACCAATCATTTCATATACTCGAAGCTTTTACGATTCTCGAAACTGGTACAAGAAATACTGAATATCTTGGATTGTTACTTTTTTCACCGAAAAGTAGAAAAATGAAGCTAACGAAAATTTCACACCCCAAAACACTTAATTTCTGTTTAAAAAAAACGAAACCTTGTGGAGCGAAGTTATTAAGTTTCCAAAATTTCCCATTTGAAAAAAAATTGCTATTCAGTGGAAAATTGTTTTTCAACGTTAAAAGATTTCTTTTTTCATTCGAAAATCGAGATTCTTGGCTTTCCATAATCGAAATTGAAGCTTCTTCATTCTACTTGCCAAGAGATCAAAATTCTTCAAAATCGGCTTTTTTTACTGGTAATTTGACCGAATAATTTTTGGTTCATTTCGATGACATCTTCATCGCCTTCTTTTAGAGAATGTCACGTCTTAAGCCAGTGTTCACTGTGATGCTTCTAGCATTCCCAAATTTCTTTCTCTTCCCGAGTAGGATAATAAATCTGTATAAATAGCCTCTCGGTAAATAGCGATAAGTCGAAAGAGCTTTTGAATAATTCAATCGATGAGATAAATGCGTCATTTGAGGTAATGTTAGTTAGGTACTCTTCGCAGCAGTGGCTCACATCAACGGAATTTAGTGTCTCGGCTATATTGTGCAAATGTACTTGGCGATTGGCTTGGAAAGCAAAGAGAGAAGAAGGACCCCGATTAATTGCAGGAATACCTATGCCAACTGGTATACACATAGCTGGTTCTTTCGTGAGGTTAAATGGAGGCGGTTTCGCCGTTTTACGACGTGGAAATAACCGGTAGAAGTGGGTGCTCACGGGTCAGAGAGAGGTCAGAGGTCGGTTCATCGAAAACAGATCGAAGACTCTAGGATTGGACAGACTGGCTAATGGCACATACCTCGTCGGACGTTTATAATAAGCACTTTACAATTGGACGAACAAATCCGTTGATCCGAGAAAACGGAAAATTTAATGAACCACTGACGGAATTATATAACCGTTCAATATTCGAGAGGCTGATTAATTTAATCCGCATTTCCGAAGCGTTGAATGGGGCAAAAAAAAATGTCTTTCATCGTCGGTAAAGCGAGACTCTTTTTCAGCCACTCGTTTATAATTCAGCACCCAATTGTAACTTTCGAGGTCGAGGATTTTTACCGAGTCAATAAACAGCGCCACGGTCCAATTTACCTTCGATTATTCCTGTCAATTCAAACGAAATACGATACGCAGCCTCACCTGGCTGAGAGGATCCTCCGGTTTCATTGATAAACGGAGTTTACTCGTCCAGGTTCAAAATCACGGGCTATTATCGGCTCATCGGTTTCGTTTTATCACCGAGTAATAAGTTAAGAGTCTGGCACAGTTAGGATGTGTGCTTTTAATTACGTCGTAGATTGATCTTTGAAATTAGAGCTCTTTCTTTTGGAGACTTGTTTTCATTTTTCATATTTATTTTGGCCTTTCGTTTTCCTACCCAACTCTGCCCTCATCTTGAAATCCGGTGAACCAACGTCGAGTTATCGCTCGCGCCATTATTTGCGTAAAACTTTTTTTTTCTCTTCTAAACTTTCGAGAGTTTCAAACCAGTTGAGACAGTCTTGCTAGTTAATCAGGTCCGTTGAACATCTACGTCCCAAAGTCTTCAGCTAATAAAGAAAAAAAAGGTACTCAAAAGATCGAGGGAAAAGTTTTACCGGAACTAAGTGGGTGGCACACGCTACGTTTATACGATTTTTGAAACCCTCATGATCGTCTCTCTCTCCGAGAAACCGAAAAAAACTTCAGTAAATATTTTCATTCCTTCGATACAGTTCAGCTCGAGGGTTTTAATCAACGAACCCACCGCAGTAGATGAAGGGGTAAAAATGTGCTTTAAAAAAACAAAAAACAAGAAAAAAAAAGAAAAAGGAATGGAAAACATCTGCCGGGATAAACATGGCTCTTACTATGCAAATGAACGTTGGATTTAGTTGAGGTATGTATGAAAATGTTGCGGTTATGCGGTTTCTCCTGTTTCGTAATATTATTTTATTTTATTTCATTCCGTTTTCAGATGTTTTTTTTCTCCATTTTTTTTTCATTTTTCTCTGCTACAGAATCTCCAAATTGAAGTTTCGTATGCAAACACTTTATTTTTTTTCGCAAACTCCTCGTTTTCTCTTTTTTTTTCTCCTCTCTTTCTCTCTCTCTCTCTCTCATCGCAGATCAAAGAAAAATACAGCTTCAAAAGAAATTGGTAATTTTCCTCGGTCTTTAATACCCTCACGTTTCTCCAACTTTCAAACAGTCGCTCTTTGTGTTTAGCAGTCGCGTGCAGATTTCCGACAGTGTCGTAATTACTTTTCGTAATCACCCTCATTGTCTCGGGGAAACAACGCGCAGCTCAGCTTTTCTCACGGTCCGGAATCGTCATGGAGTAATTTAGCATGATGCTCAAGGGAGGGGATGAACGCCGGCTCGTCTCAGTCAGGCCTGCTTACCTCGGGCCCTGGTAAGCACATGCGAAATATCCTGAACACAGAGTCTCCAAAACCATTATTCAGGGCTGGGACGACGTGACGGCAAAAGACGCCGTTCAACCCAGCCCAGGACCCTTGGAGTAACGTTTAATTCATTTACCCACTAGAATAAGGGAGTGAGCGGTGGAAAGGGGTGGCTCGGGATCCTGGGATTCTGGATGGGACCAACGAGCGCAGTGTGTAAACTAAGCAATATGGGTCGGACGTGCGCGACGCTCTTGGCGGACATCTGGGAACCCTTGCGGTGGGTACCGGAGTACCGGGCGTCCCTCGAATCCCCGGGGAAAGAGGCTGATGGCAACGCGGTGAGATCGTGCCGGTACCAAGTCCGCTAACTGCGAGGGTTTAATGGAAATCGTGAGAAAATGTGCTTTGAAATAGGGAATCCTCGAATCACGCGATAACATGCTAACAAGAGGAACTCGAACAAGCAGCCCGATTCCACTACCCTACCAGCGGTTTCAACGGTTTTGTACTATACGTGTATGAGCAACAATTATTCCGTGAAGAGACGGAATTCTGGTCAACGGACGTGACGATTCGACACAAGAGTCCCTCAAACTTGATTTGCAGACCTCGAATCAAGACAGTCGCTCGTGTTATTTCAAGATTTTCAAAATTGACATGGTTTTGGATCTGATAGAATTCGTTGTGGTGTTGATCGAATTTGAAAAGGAGATTATCGACAAATGTCAGTAAGCTGGAAGAGTAGTACGTTGCGTTGATTTTGTAGTGACTTTGAACATTTCTTTTACTTGAAATGGCAAGTTGAATAGAAAGATGAATGTGCGAGACGGGCTGAGGTGCGACACGTCGAAAGCTTTTCTACGCTAGGCAACGCACAGAGAAAACCTCTACGTGAGCACCGATTCTATGGTTGAGAAGATCCTCATCAATGAGATCACGGAAACGGCGTACGGAGTCAAGTTTCGGCGGGGCGGCGTAGAGCACACGGTGCACGCCAGTGTCGAGGTGATCTTGTCAGCCGGTGCTGTCCAATCTCCCCAGATACTGATGCTCTCGGGGATCGGGCCGAAAGAACACCTCGAGGAGATTGGCGTTAAGGTTATTCTGGACAGTCCTGGTGTTGGTCAAAATCTTGTGGATCAGGCGTCGGTGGACTCACTTATTTATACGATGACCCTACGGTCGTGGGGTCTTCAAATGCTACCAGCCCTGGGTATGCTCTTCTAGCCAAAATGGAGAAATTCTTGCATAAGAAAACCAGCGCTTTGGACAACTGGTTCGGAAGTCAAGCAAATGGGTTCGTCCGCAGTGGGTAAGTTCGATTTTCCACGTCGCCGTTTCAGACACAACTTTCTGTATGATGGCTGCTCGCGGACCAACTTATTACCGCTTACTCTGTCAATTATAATAGAATGGATGTTTTTTTTGGTTTTTTATGTTTTGGTCCTATAGAAGTATGGACGTACAACGCACCGATGATCAACTTCTTTTTGCTTGCCGTCGGCATTCAATAGCGATTCAAGTAAACATTCTACACGAGTCAATACTGTTTCAGGTTGCATAATGCCTCGATGGATGATCCGGACATTCAGCTCATATTCTTATCGCATGGTGAGAATGCAGGCGGCGGTGCAATAGCCCAAGAAATTTTCGGGCTGTCAGACGACTTCGCCGATGCACTGTACGATAATATTGGTAGCAACAGCTCGTACCAAATATTTCCAATTCTCATAAGGCCGAGAAGCAGAGGATACATCAAGCTCAGAGATGCCAACCCAAATCATCACCCAATCATTGTACCCGATTATTTCAACGATCGTAGAGATATGGATGTCTTGGTGAGCTGATCGTCACTCTCACGTTCGAAGATATCCTCTTCTTGGATGATCGTCGACCAATCTCTTCATTTTTCAGGTCAAAGCGTCACAAGTAATTCACAATATGAGCCAGACCGCAGCTATGGCAAAACTGAACCCCCGTCCCAACCCCAATTTGACCCCGGGGTGTGGCAGGTTCGATGCTACTTCCTACGACTACTTCGAGTGCCACATCAGACACCATACGATGACCGTATATCATCCAACTTGCACCTGCAAAATGGGACCCGCGAGTGACAGAGTGACCGTGGTGGACTCCCGTCTGAGGGTTCACAAGATAACGGGTCTCCGGGTCATAGACGCCTCTGCGATGCCGACTACCGTGTCGGGCAACGCCAACGCTCCAACTATAATGCTCGCTGAAAAAGCGGCTGACCTGATCAAGGAGGACCATACTGTAAGAGATTTTATTCTTACAGAATCTTTCATGGAGGGTTAACGGGAGAAATGTGATAGGTTAAAAAAAAACCAAAGGAGTTTGTTCTTCTGTCATGTTTCAATTTTGTGACATGAATTACGGCGGGATAACTAGCTAATGTTCCAAGTAGAGTCTCCACTGTCGCTCATTGTCAGTGGTGTCATCGCGATCAAACTAGTGTAATATGTGATTTGACGTCGGGTTTCTGAGTCGGCCATTTTCTCAGCTACAATTAAATCACTCGACTGCTCTTTCAAGTCAAACTTTTGTACATATGAGATAGAAAAAATTGTGTACTTCCCGAGTAGAAATTTAATTAGGGCCGAAGCAGGCGGCAGTAGGGCCAGATAGGCGCCTGATGTAACGCTTTGTTCCATCAGGCCCTGATTAGACAGTACTACCGAATACTAGAGCCTGATCAGGCCCATGCTAACCTTGCGTTACACGGGCATGCCTCATTGAATTTCTACTCGGGTTGGGACGTACAGAAAGGAGATACCTACCCGCAGCACGATCTACTGTGATAAACTGCCGCAAATACCAAGAGAATTCTGAAAATAACGACAGTAACCGATTTTTGGCAGGAATACCTGATAGCACGGTGAATTGGTCAATCTCATTCTGCTTCCGGGTAATGATTATGTTTCATTCAATCAATCTGGCTTCATATCTAGTGAATATTTCACAACAATAACTTCATGTTTTTGCACGTAACAAGTCGCATGTGCATTTATCATTGAGCAATGTATCGCATTTTTTTTTTTTTAATTAATAATTTGACGCGATGCATACTTGCTGTAAATTTAATATGCTCCGGTATATTTCCTGCATGATTTGATCAGCATAAGTACGCCGGCTGCATCACTTGTTTCAAAGAACGTTAGAAAGTATTTTAGAAATGGGATAAAAACGACAAAACCACTTATTGTGATGTTCTTCTATATTTTTACATTCAGATACTTTGAAGAAAAATTGATAAGCTCTTGACGTCCTCTTCGCAACCCGAATGACACCTGGATCGGCAGATCATTTGACGATCTATCTCGCTTCAGGGTTCGCACACCCATTTATCCCCACGTTTTCGACAAGTGGTGCCATCTTCACAAATCGAAGTCGTTGGTCTTCCGGCTTGCTCCGCATCGTAACAGACTTCTCCTCTCACTGAAGCAGGAATACACAAATTATTCAGAGTATTTGACGATGGAATCTGATCTCCAGGGAAATTCGATGAATATCACATCTTGAACAACTGCATGCTCATCGCGGTACTTACAAAGTTTCTTAAGACAGGCGGGACAACAGCCACAGACAGCTTCCTTTGGTTTATAAACACGGTTTTCTTTCGCACAGGCAGCTGGCGACTCAATTCCTTCACAGCTCACGCCGTGACAGTCGATTTTCGGACAGGATGCGCCCTCTGCAGTGGCTATAGCCACGGCCAGAACAGCTAATGCGAAAACGAATTTCATCGCTGATCTCCGTAAAATGATGTACAGAATGATGGATAACGTGGACTTGCAGAGCCTGGTCGTCTACCTTGGGTCAGATCTTTAATTGTTAGGGATGACGCAAAATGCGAATAAGATTACAAACAACGAAAAAAACTGCACACATGATGAGATGTAATGAAATGTTAGGAGTTTGTGTTACTTTTTCCACTTGCTTGTAATATTGAATAACGTGGTGTGGGCGATCACTAAAATCAAAATATAGACAAAGAGAGAAGGTTTCCGCCTTCTTCTCCTAACTCGTTCACTCGTCCATTGCCTATCGAACTGATCAGTCGTTTGTCTATTTATCTGAATCTTTTCTTGAATATGAAATCATAAGACCGTAAAATAAGTCAAGTACCTAATCATTAAAAGAAATTTAAAATAATTGATTGATCAACGTTATTACATAAATATAAAATACAAGGCCTATCTACGAATTACTGGTACTTTGACAATACAAACAGCGAGACGTCGCAATAATTTGGATATTCGACGGCAGATTGAAATTCTACAACTAAGAAAAGCTAAGTAATACAAATATATAAGAATACTAAAAAACAACGACTTTAAAGAAAGAAAATTATAATCATAAAATCAAGGTTTAATGTGACGAGGCATCCTTTTTAAATGTAATTTTTTTATTACGCATGCATGAAAAAGTTTCTTGTTTCGCCGTGCGGAGCGTGTATATTCTGGCACTTTTCTGACGTTTACGTCGTCAATGGCAACGTAACACGCCGGACCTGCGCACTTCGTTTTGCGCAGATCCAGCGTGCACACAAGATTCTTGTCGCGCACGGCGTGCAAACAAGAAACTTTTTCATGCATTTGTAATAAAAAATACTGTTCGATACGAGGACAAAATGAGGCGTTTAGGCTCGTGCGATGTATTCAGCACTCACCTCCGTCTCGGCTCCGGCTTCCCTCGGCGCCTCGCTACGCCTCTGCCTCGACTACGGTTCGTGCTGAAACATCGCACTCGGCCTAACAACGCCTCACATTTCGCCCTTGTATCGAAATGTACTAATCTTGAATTCTACCATTTATATTTTTGTCTATGTTTATACATTGTCTTGCGTTAATATTTTTTACTTTTAATTATACAAAAAAAAGATACTAGTTTTACAACATTCTTATTGCTTGCATTCCGAAATTTACATTTCGCGTGTCTAATGACATACGGTCGTAAGCGCCAATATACGAATTTTTGCTTTTTGTAACGGCAAAAGGTCGTATATTTTTTTTTAACCGTATTTAGACTAAACACCTGAAGTTTCGTTCATAAACGTTGAAATTTGATACTAGGTCGATTAAAGGCAGAAGGTCGTATGTACTGGTGGATACGACCTTTCAGTCCTAACTTCGCAAAAAAATAATGGTTCTCCTTAATTGCATAAAGTCGTATCCGCCAAAAAGAAATGAAAAAATTGGCGCTTACGACCTTCTGGTTTCATCTGCGAATATTTTTCATCGAATCTTTCGAAACGATCGTTTTTTCAAGTTATCTTTGCGTTTCATGAGTTTTCACAACTATTTGAAAAAATCATGAAAAATAAAAATAAAAAAAAATGGCGGATACGACCTTCTACTTTTATCTGCGAATATTTTTCATCGAATTTTTCGAAACGATCGTTTTTTCAAGTTACCTTTGCGTTTCATGAGTTTTCACAACTATTTGAAAAAATCATGAAAAATAAAAATAAAACAAAATGGTGGATACGACCTTCTACTTTTATCTGCGAATATTTTTCATCGAATTTTTCGAAACGGTCGTTTTTTCAATTTATGTTTGCGTTTCATGAGTTTTCACAACTATTTGAAAAACTCATGAGAAATAAAAATTAAAAAAAATTTGGCGGATACGACCTACTGGTTTTGATCAGCGAATATTTTTTATCGAATTTTTCGAAACGGTCGTTTTTTCAATTTATCTTTGCGTTTCATGAGTTTTTACAACTATTTGAAAAAATCATGAAAAATAAAAAAAAAAATGGCGGATACGACCTTCTGCTTTTACCATTTTTTTTATTTTTTTCAAAAATTGAAATGAAAGAATGACGTATCCGCCCAACATACGACCTTTTGCATTTACATTTTTCGATTTCGTAATTTCAATTGATCTAATACGTTTTGGTCATTTTTAGAGCGAATGCCGAAAAAAAAAAATTATACGACCTTTTGCCACAAAAATCGTGTTTTTGGCGCTTACGACCTTATGTCATTAGACACGCGATTTATTATTTAATAAACCATGTGGTAATTGCTCGTAATTTCTTGTTTAATGTATTTTATTTAACCTTCATGTAACATGATTATTATGTAATGGACATTAGTTCGTTACACGAGGAATTGGAATTCAGTACTCGGCAATATTAAATCTATGCAATTTGTATGTTGCGATTACGTCGCACAAAAATGTACGGAGTTTCGGCTCACCTTTACAAGTTTGGGAGAACTTGGGGGGTTGGGAATGTCAAATTCGGGGCTACGGCTCACGGCGCACTGACTGAGCCTCCACCAGTACGCGAGTATATATACAGTGAGTAAACGTGGACGCGGGCCACTCGGTTTGGCAG